>JADXDR010000012.1:328405-340035 GCA_025026875.1 Chlorella ohadii
TGGTGTGGCGATGGCTTTTGTGCACCTGCCTGCCTGTTGCACCCACTGCGACTGTTCGAGTACTCGCCGATCTGTTGGGGGTGCCTGCTCAGCCGATGTGGCAGCGTCCCAGCCAGACCCTCGGCATTGGCCTGACTGGCATCCCAAGTATTCTGACCTTGTCCCTGCTCCTGCATGTTTGCCTCCACGCAGCTGTCCACGTCTTTTGACAAGACCGACCTCGCCAGCTGCGATGCCGACACCCTGACCGTGCCCAGCGGCTGCACGGACGGCACTGCCCCCGAGCAGAACGACCAGGCGAGAAGGGCCTAGCGGGGCAGGGGCAATGCGTGCAAACCAGAGTTGCGATTGCACAGCCCGCTCGTCTCCCTAACGGCTATGCCGCTCAGCCACAGTCACCGCCCTTGCTCAAGCTGCACTCGTTCTTCGGTTTCCCTTTCCACAGGGCACCACCGGTGTGTTTGCCGCAGTGACGTGCCAGCCGTGCACCAACGGCGTGGCCTGCAAGGCCGGCGTCTCGCAGCCCTGCAAGGCCGGCTCCTTCAACCAGATCCTGGGTGCCGCCACCTGCACTGCCTGCCCGGCTGGCCAGAGCAGCGACGCTGGTGAGTGGCTAAATATACATCTCGGTGTCTTGGTGTCGCAAAGTGGCTTGGAGTTTCGCTTGCTGTCTGAGCAGATGGCTCATCAGATCTGAGCAGATGGCTCAGCAGATGTATAACCAGCCCTGCTCATTCAACCCCCTGCCCGCAGGTGCCGACTCGTGCGCTGAGTGCCCCGTCGGCACGATCCCCAACAAGGACGCCTCTGACTGCGTGCTCTGCGATGCCGGCATGTTCAACAATGGCACCGGCGCCACGGAGTGCGTCTCCTGCCCGGCTGGTAAGCCTTCTGGTGGATGTGCTGGGCGGGGCAATGCCAGTTGCATGGACTAGCAACCGCGCCTTCTCTGCAGCGTGTCCCTGCCTCACAGGCATTTCCTGCCGTGTTGCCCTGCAGGCACGTACCGCGAGGCAGATGCCCCCGCTGACGAGTGCGTGCCATGCCCTGCGGGTAGCTACTCTGCTGCTGGCGCGCCCAAGTGCGAGGCCTGCAAGCCCGGCACCGCCACCAGCAAGGCAGGGACGCCCCAGGACGCGACCACCCTCTCGTGCCCTGCCTGCCCGACCGGCCGGTACTCCAAGGCGGCTGGCGCCCAGTTCTGCGCAGCCTGGTGAGCGCAAAGAAGGGAGCTGTGCTGTGGAGATCCGGGCCGGTTTGCTCCTCAGGCTCACCTGCCGCCTAGGTGCTGGCATGTCTATCCGTCTCCCTCCCTCCTCCCCACCTCCCGCTCACTTCCCCTCACTCCTTTCCACCCTGCCCATCCATCCCACAGCCCTGCCGGCTTCTTCTCTAACACCACCGGCCAGTCGGTCTGCTACAGCTGCGGCGCCGGCGCCATCACTACTATGACAGCCGCCACGGAGTGCCAGCCCTGCGCTCAGGGCCTGTGGAAGTCCGCCAATGCCACCGACAACAAGTGCAACAGGTGGGGAGGGGAGGGGCAACTGTGCAGCATGCAGGTTGAGGCAGCGTGGGCGTGCTGCTTGCAGATGGCAATGGCATGTCGGTTGCACAGCAGCACCACGCTACACAGCACAGCACTGCCTGGCAGGCTCCCCGGTGGCTCTGAAGGTGAATGCCCATGCACCCCCAACCCTGGCCCGCAGCTGCCCCCGCGGCTATGAGACGCGCGTGAGCGGCACCGGCGCCTCCAGCTGCACTCCCTGCGCAAAGGGCTTTTACAACGGCGCTGCCAACAGCGCCTTCTGTCCTGCTGCGCCCGCGGGTGCCTATGTGCCGGCGCCTGCCAGCACCACCTACAAGCTGTGTGATGCCGGCTACGTCACTGGCCTGACTGCCACCGAGAACAACAGCACGGGGCAGTACGCCACTGCTGCCTCCAAGTGCCACCCCTGCCCCAGCCGCCAGTACCGCGCCCCCGGCTCGGCAAACAAGTGCCTGAGCTGCCCCGCTGGCCGCGCCGTGTGGGTGGCCGCTGCCGCCACCAAGTGCGACCCCTGCCCCGCCGGCAGCACGCTGCTCAAGTCCGACGACCTGAAGTGCACCACCTGCCCCACTGGTGAGATGAGCGATATGCGCTGCGTGGCGTGGCATGGAGGGGATGGGCCTGCCTCTGCTGTTGCAGCTGTGGCTCCACCCTGGTCTGCTGTACAGCAACGCTTGCTCTCTTGCACCACGCATTCGCCGTCTATTGCCAGCCACTCAGAATCCCCCGCCCACCTGCCTCCCCTCCAACCCCCCGCAGGCACCTTCATGCCATCTGTGGGAAAGAACGGCACGTGCACGCCCTGCGCTGCCGGCTACTTCACGTCTGACCTGGGCAACACCAAGTGCGACGCGTGCGACCCCGGCACCTTTGCCAACGTGACTGGCTCCTCCAAGTGCACCAACTGCGCCATCGGTGAGGAGGGTGCACGGGATTGCTGGCCAGATCGTGCAATCTGCGCACTTTGCGGGCTGGGTGCTGGTGTTGCAGTGCCAAGTTGTGATGCATAAGACTCACAGAAGCCCTCTGCGCACCACACTGCGCCTCCCGCAGGCACCTTCAACCCCAACCCCGCCGGCAACAGCGCCGCATCCTGCCGCGTCTCGCCCAAGGGCAGCTACGTGCCCAGCGCTGGCTCTGATGCCGCGCTGCCCTGCGCTGCCGGCACCTACCAGGACGGGACCGGCCAGAAGCAGTGCAAGGTGAGCAGCGCTGCTGCAGCAGCTTTTTAGGGCTTGCAGGGCGGTGTGGAAGGGGTTGTGGGGAGGGTGCCTGAGAGGAGCGGAGCCTTGTGAGCCGTGTCTGACCCAAGCGCGCGTGCCTCCCCATGTGCAGCCCTGCCCTGCTGGGAACTACTGCCCCGCTGGCGCGGCCGCCCCCATCCAGTGCAAGGCCGGCTATGTGGCGGGCCCCAAGGCCGTCTCGTGCACCGCCTGCGGCTCCGGCACCTACCAGGTGAAGGCGGCATGCACATGCATTGAGCAGCTTTGCTTTGCACCGCTGCCGCCAACATGGCGCCCTGGCCCACCCGCCAGCCGGCTCATCCTCTCCACCCCTGCGTCCCTTTCTCCCCTGCTGCAGCCCAAGCCCGGTCAGAGCTCGTGCCTGTCATGCGCGGCGGGCGCCTATTGCACCGGCGCCGCCCAAATCGCCMCCACGCTGKGCCCGGCCGGCACARCGCGCGCCACGACTGGCGGKTCCTCTATCAAGGACTGTGGCGCCTGCCCCGCCAACTCGTTCAGCGCGGCCACTGGCTCCAGCAAGTGCTCTACTTGTCCGGCCGGCCAGTGGACMAACAAGCGCACCAGCCAGGTCAAGTGCTGGCCAACCGGCCAGGCGCTGCCCACCGCCCGCAAGTGAGCGCGGCGTGCCACTGCCCGGCTGCGGCTGGCATTCCTTTTTCCTCGCACGCTTTGCCTACTTCTGCATTACCCACTGTCGTCGCTGACTCACTGCACACGCCCACTCGCCTCGCCGTTACACACTTGCCCCTGCTTTCACCTGTGAGATTGCGCTGCTATGGCTCGCGCCTTCGCTCCACTCCCCCCATGCTCCACGCCCATGTATGCCTTAACCATGTTCAACCGCTGCCTTAATCTTGCCTTAATCTTTGAGAAATCTCGTTGTCCCATGTAAGCACACGACTCAGCTCGTATCAGGCGATGCCGCTTGCTCTGAATGCGCCGCTGTTCTGAGAGTGGGGGTGCTGTGAACACGCCGGGGGTGCGTGTTGCCTTCCAAGTGCATGGCGAAGGGGCCAGCCCCAAGCACTGATGCAGGGACTAGTCCCAGTACTGTGGCTCGAATGGGCATGGATTTCCGCCATGTGAGCAACACTCGTGCAATGCGAGGCAACCAGAGCTCTGGCCGGCAGCCTCGACTGCTGACGGCAGGCGGGCGGTGGCGGCGAAGGCGGCCTGCAAGGCGGCGGTGCCTGTTCGCTAAGCTATAGACCGCCTGTGCATTGGTGTGAGCTAGCCAGGAGGTGCTTGGGAGCGTGCTCGCAGGATGCATGGACAAATGGCCTGCGCCCCGTGGGGGCCACCTGGCCGCGTAGGGCCCCGCCCGTCAGTCTTCCGCGTTGCCCAACCCACCTCGCGTGCCCTCGGGCCTCGCAGCTCATTTCAAGCTCGCACTGCATGGCTGCAGCCGCCTGATGGCTCGCACCGCCGCTGTCAAGTCCTCCCTGACCCTCTCCTGGGCGCTGGGGCAGCTGAGCAGGCAGCTGGGCGGCGCCGGCAGCAGCTGCGAAGGCTTGGAAGCCGCCGCGAAAACAAAGTCCAGGCTGCTCCAGGAGCCCGCCGGCAGCGAAGGAAGCTTGCCAGGCTGCATGGTGAGTCGGTGGGGCCGCAGGGAAGCCCGGGAGGCCAAAGAAACAGGGTCCGACCGCGGTGGAGGCCTCCACACAGCCGGACGGAGGGCTGCGGGGCGCTCGCCCGCCACCTCGAGGCCTGCACGGGCAGGGGCGGCCGCCGCCGGAGCTTTCTGGCCCCCCAGCCTGGGCCGCCCCGCGGGCAGCCTCCGCCGCGGCTGCTTACAGCTGGCCGCTCGCGTGCGCTGGCTCAGGCTGGTTTTCGGCTGCGCTCTGCTGCATTCTGCTGCCCTGGTGCGCTGCACTGCACATGTGTAGCCTCCAGCTGCCGGCGCAAGCCCTCACCCCTGCCCACTCCGCACCCACGTTCTCCCGCAGACGCCGATGGGCGCCGACAGCGGTGCTCACAGCTCGGCGGAAGCTAGCAGCTCGCAGCAGCAGTCGCACTCGCAGCCACCACACCGCAGCCTCAGCGTGCACTGGGCGGAGGCGCTGGAGCAGCACAGCCAGCGGCCGCACACGCCGCTGCACGCGCTGTGCGCCCCCGACAAGCCGTGCCTCAAGCCGCAGCAGACCGCTTTCCCCTACCTGGAAGAGGTGGGTGCGCGGGAATTTATTTGACTTCCTGGGTGGTGTGCAGCTGCATCGCACAACGGCTGTTACGCTCAAGTGCAGCGGCTTTGCGCTTCCTGCTTGGCACGTGCGCTGCACATGGCCCCCAATCCCTGCGTGGTTACTTCTCGCTCACCGCTTTGTGCCACGTGCTCACCGGTCCCCACCGCCCTGCTCCCTGCTGCAGGCTGCGCAACTTGAAGGCCTCATGCGGCGCCCGCGCGCCATGCTAGCCGCGCTCCAACTGGACGGCGGCGGCGGCGCGCCGCTGCAGGTGCACCAGCCGGCAGCAGCAAAGAAGCGCAGCCGCATGGCCGCCTTTGGACAGTGAGCAGCGCTGCCGAGGTCCCCACTGAGGGACCAGCGCGCTGCTGCGGCCCACTTTCCGGCAGCAGGCTGCAAGGGCCCACGGCTGCTGAGCGGCGGGCGACAGCCCCCAGGCAGTCGACCCGTTTGCCGCCCGGCCTGAGCCCTTGCCCCCCTTGCTGCCGGCTCTCTCCGCCTACCGCCCCACCTCCCTACTATACCATGTACACAGCTGAACCTTCCTCCTAAAGTGCGGCACGGCGCCCGGGCCTCGGCTGTCTGCCCGGCGCCGTGCTGCTGCAACGAGGCAGGGGTTGCGGCCCACGCCGCCGCCCCCGCCTCCCAAAAAATGCATGCTCCCTTTGCCATTCTATCACTGTGTAGCCCCCCGTGTGTGTCCCACCACCTACCTCTGCATGTTGTGCCGCCATCGATCGCTCTCTCCCCCCTTTTCTCGCGCCCTCTCAATTCTCTTCCAATTTGGTTCCACCCTTGGTTTGCCCTGTTCCCTTCCCGCTCCCGCTCCCCAGCTGCAAAGCGCTGCGGCCCCCGTTTTGTTACCCGCCTGACGGACGACCGCGGACCCTAGTACCCTAGCACCGCATGCGCGCTCTTGACCCGACTTGACCCATGACGAAGCCTCTCTCTCCCCACCAAAACTCCTTCGCCGTCACTCTGTGGTCCCACCCTCTCATGCCCCGACGCACTCTGCGTGCCCGCTCTTCCAGATTTCTCCCTCCCCTGACCCNTAGAGCCGAAAGTGTGAGCGCCAATCAAGCAGTGTCTGAAGCACAGTTGGGGGTNGTGCTGAGAGGCGGGCACCAGCGTGCGACACGCACCTGCAGCGCTGCGACTGGCCTGGCAGCCGTGCGTCTCCCACCCACCAACCCAGGAGCATCAATACCTTCCCCATCGCATTCCGACGCCCTGATACTCAACTCCAGCCTGCTTGGGCGGCCCCAGAGCTCGGTCGTATGGCGGCAAGCTTGTGAGTAGCGCCGCTCCCCGCTCTCGCGCGATCTAAAGGGTACGGCATGGTGCAACAGGCGATTGCAGCGGCTGGGGGGCCGGGCGCCCCACGCGGCGGTGAGTTGCTTTCCCACGGGGCTTTGAGGCTGCTCGGCCGACCCTGCCGGCGCTTGTCGGTTTGGTTTGAAGTCACAGTCGCCCAGGTGCGCTCTCGGCGGCGGGTCGGAAGCCGCTTGGAGTGGCCGCCGAGAGCGGTGGCCTGCCAGTGGTCCGCCTGCCTTGCCCTCCTTGAGCCTCGCTACCCGGATGCCTGCTCACTTTGTGCTGCAGCGAGGCGGATGGCTGTGCTTGGTGTGCTGCTTGCGATACTAGCGGTGGTGCGAGCCGACGGCAAGCCGGCGGCGGCGCCACCCGCGCCGGCGCCCGGCGAAACGTTCGAGCTGCCTGTGCGTTTTCCCGAGCACCCAACTGATGAGGAGGATGCCTATCTTTGCACCGCCATCAAGCTGCCGGATCAACCGCTGAAGCTGGTGGGCATCGAGGCCACCTCCGACCAGCGAATCGTGCACCACATGCTGTTGTTTGGTGAGGCCCGGCAGGGCAGGCACCGGGGCGCCGCTGTTTGCGACTGTTTGCAGGCGGCACGCTTGCATGGCTTTGTGGCATTTCGCTCCATGTTGCGTGCTACATGTGCGCAAATGCAGGCCAGCCATGCTGCTGTGGCCGCGTTAGCCACGCTCTGCTCACTGCCTGGTCGCGGAAGCAGGCCGCTGCGCTTGCTAGCGCTCACCCTTTGTCCCTGCTGCCGCTGCTCCGTCCCTGCCCCAGGCTGCCAGGTGCCGGCGCAGACGGAGGAGGTTTGGAACTGCCGCATGTCTCCGGTGTGCGGCACCGCCTCAGAGGGAGTGCTGTATGGCTGGGGCAAGAACGCGCCCGCGGTGGCCATGCCGCAAGGCGCGGGCTTCAGCGTGGGGCCCGGCACAGGCATCCGCTCGCTGGTGCTGCAGGCAAGGCCTTGTGCTGCAGCGGAAGGGCATTGTTGGTTCTGCAAGGGCTTGGCAATGGAGACTGGTGCCATGCAGGCTCGCACATGCCAGTGCCTGCTGCCTCTCGTGTGCTCGCCCTGCTGCTCACGCCTCCCTGCTGTGCCTCCTGCCCATGCCAATTCCCACAGATGCACTATCTGCACGGCCGGCCCGCCAATGACACCAGCGGCATCAAACTGCGCCTGAGCTCCGTGCCGGTGCCTTACTCAGCTGGCATGGTGGCCTTTGCTTCCATGTTCAAGGCAAGCCAGCCAGTCTTGCTCTTGATATCTCACTGCATGCTGCCCGCTGCTCGTGTTGGTACCCTCAGCAGCCTGCTGCTCCACCCAATGGCCATGCTTGCTATGCTAACTCTGCGTGATTGCCGTATGCCTGCGGCTCATTGTGACAAGTGGCTGCCTCCCTCCCTCTCCGCAGATCATGCCCCGCACCAACTCGACCCTGGTCAAGAACAGCTGCTGCTACAGCGGCTGGGAGCCGCTGCACGGCTTTGCCACGCGCGTGCACACCCACAAGATGGGCAGGCGCGTGCAGCATGCCGCTGCACTTGCAATGCCTGTGTGGGTGGCAACACACAACTGCGCCCAGCACATGATTTTTCTGATTTCAACTTTGCGTGGTTATCGGCTTGCCCACGTGCCGTTGCAGGGAGGTGTTTCTTGACCGCACACGCCCCACAGACCGGTCCGCCCTGGAGCGAGTGGTGGCGCTCAGCCCCCAGAAACCGCAGGTTGGCAGGTTCTTTGGCTGCGACAGCTGGTGGATGTGAGAGGGCGGGTGGGCCCACTGGGGATGCACCACTGCAGGGTCTGGCAGCTCTGTTAACGCCTGCAGGCTGATGCTCATATGGAGCTTGTGCTGCGCCCTCTGCACAGGGCTTCTACCCCGTGCATCCCGAGGCCACCTTCCTGCCCGGCGACCAGCTGACCATGGCCTGCGATTTTGACAGCTCCACAGTGGTGAGCTGAGGCGGCACAACTGGGCAAGACGCTAAGGCGGCACAGCTGGGCCAGAGCTTGATGCCCGAGCCATGTTGGCGGCAGGCTGTTTTGCTGCAACCATCTGCCTGCTGGTGTCCTGGCGCGGTAGCTTGAAAGGCAGCAGGCCTTGATGTCCTGAGTGGCTGCCTTGCATGGCATTATGCCTCCGGATCAGCTGCCCCCAACTCACCCCTGCCCATCGGTGCTCTCCCTCCCCCGCTGGCGCAGGACCACACGGTTGTGTCGGGGCACAGCGCGGCGGACGAGATGTGCAACCTGTACCTCATGCTCTACTCCCAGCTGCCCTACTTTGGCTGGTGCCTGGACAACCAGACCGTGGTGGAGGTGAGGGGACGGCGGCTGGGGAGGTTCGCTTGCGCTGCAGCGGGTTCGTAGCGGGAGGGCTTTGGCTGGGGCGCACTCTTGGGCTGGAAGCAGGTCTTGGACGGTAAGCGCCATGTGAAGTGAATGGCAGCTTGCAGCTTCAATGGTGTTACCTGGGCGAACCCTTGCTAAAAGTGTGTGGCGGCACATGCTGCACCCGCTCGACTACATATGCTCGACTGCGTCACCCACGCGTGCCCCTCCCCGCAGATGCTGGGGCCGGGCGGCCTGCCGGTCAAGGGCCAGATGGTGCCGGAGGCCAAGGTCTGGCAGCCCCCAGAGGCCGTCAAGGTGAGGGGCCAGGGGGCATGTTGGTTGTATAGGGACAAGGCGGCGGGACCTCAGCTCGTATGCGGGCCACCTTGCTTGCAGCCGCATCTTCAGCCCAAGTTTGAGCCGAAAATGGCTGGGGAGCTGCCCAGCATGCCCTCTTCTTTTCGCTTCACATTTCCAACCCCACCTGGCCGCCTGCCCCGCAGCGCGTGGGCGCGCCCGCCTTCAGGATCGGTCAGGTGTCGGGCCTGGCGTCTCCTGGGGACGGCACCGTGTGGGTGGTGCACCGAGGGGAGCGCGCCTGGAACCCAGACGGCAGCGTGGCCAATTCAGGGGCGGCGACAAGCGGCACCATGGAGGAGGAGGCTGTGCTGGCGGGCCCAGTGGTGCTGCAGGTGAGCCGGTGCGGAGGTGGTGCAGCAAGGGGTCTGCACCAAGGGGTGGTGCGACAAATGGGCAGCTGGGGTGGAGCAAGTGGGATGGATGGCTTGCAGGCCGGCTGCACCACTAGTGGGGGCTGTCCTGTAGCACATTCAACATGGCATCAGGGCAGGTTTACACACCTCATTCGCCCAACACCGCCTTGCCCTGGTGCCCCTCCCCCCTCCCCGCCCAACCCCCTCAGCTCGACCAAGACAGCGGCGCGCTGCTGCAGTCGTGGGGCAGCGGCCAGTTTGTGATGCCGCACATGGTGACGCTGGACTATGATGGCAACCTGTGGATCACGGGTGGGTGCTGCCTGCTGCAGGCTGCACGGGTTCGATGGCCAGGCTGGCTGTGGCGTGTGCGCAGCGGAGCAGGCTGCTTGCTGTCCCATGTGACGGGTGTCGGTTCAGTTGCTTTCACACACACCAGACCTTCGATTCCCTTGATTTGCAGACGTGGCGCTGCACCAGGCCATCAAGTTTGACAAGTCCGGCAAGCAGCTGTTGGCGCTGGGGCAGGCGGGCAAGTCGGGCAGCGGGCCCAAGGCCTTTTGCAAGCCCACCCAGGTGGCGGTGGGGCGCGACGGCAGCATCTACGTGTCAGGTGCGCACCTGCGGTGCAGGGCAGAGCAGGCCGTAGCATGCAGTGCAGGGAATGGCATAGATGCAGCACAGACAACAGCCAGCCTGAGCAGGCCAGGCACACGATGCTGTCGATGCATGCAAGCACCGCTTTGGGGCTCTTTTGACCAGTATTCAGCAAGCATCTTTGCCCGCCTCTTCCTACACCGCGCCGCAGACGGCTACTGCAACAGCCGGGTGGTGCAGTTTGATGCGAAGGGCAAGTGGGTGCGCGACTTCACCGTCCCGGAGGGCCAGGGCCAGCCGCTGCTGGTGCCGCACAGGTGGGCGTGCAGGGGGCGGCCTTCAGCCTGGTGGGGTGGGCATGGTCCCCTGGGGCCAAACATCTGCTTGAGGCATGGCGCACAGCACTGTGCCTGCATGCTTGCATGTGCTTGGCCTTGCAAGAGTGCTCCTTTCCCTTGCACAAGTAATTGAAGGATGTATCGCTGCACCCTGCCACCTCCCTCGCAGCCTGGTGGTGCACGAGTGCCTGCAGCGCCTGCTGGTGGCTGAGCGGGAGCGCGGCCGCGTGCACGCCTTTGGCCTGGACGGCAAATACGTGGGTGAGCAGTGCAGCCGTGCACCCCCTGATGCTGTGGGGCTAGATCGCTTGCCTTGGTCTGTGGGGTTGCAACTTGTTTTCGCAGTGAGGAGCAGCTTCTGCCGGAGATACACGGCGTGCACCACTCAAGCCGTCACTGCACTTGCACCCTGGCATTTGCATGAGAGCNAACCCTCCCCCCCCCCCCCCCCCCTCCCCGCAGGCGTGTGGGACATTGAGCAGGAGTACGGCATGCCGTTTTCGCTGACCCTGGGCCCCTACGGTTCAGTGCTGGCGCTGACGTGGCAGCCCTCCGTCTCCCCAGCCAAGTCTTTCCTGGTGGCCCTGGATGCAAACCACCCCGGCTCGATCTTGGGGTGAGGCACATTGGGTGGTGCAGAATGGCGCTGCAGGATGGTGCCTGGGGCCTTGCAGCATATGTTCCCTGGGCGCGCCTGCCGCGTGCCTGCAGTCTGCCGCCTGCGTTTACCTGGCACTGACGCACAGAACAAGTTGCTGATGCGATGCTTTTGCATGCTGTGCACCGCAGGTCCTGGAGCCTGTCGGGCCTGCAGTACCCTCATGACCTTACGCTGGTACCGGCTCCCCTGGAGGTCACCGGCGCAGGTGTGTGCATCTGGCTGCCTTTTGATATCATATATGGCCTAGGCTCACGAGCTTTACTTTTGAGCAAGCTGGTGGCCTCTCGTGATGCTGCCCAGCAGCAGCAGGGCATGGCCTAGCTGCTGTGCATGCTGGCTCTGCAACCAACCCCAAAGCATGCACCGACTCCTCCTCCTCATTCCTGCCGCCACTCTGTCCACAGGCGAGCGCCTGCTGGCGGTGCTTGTGGGAGAGACCAAGGACTCGGGGCAGAACATGCACAAGTTTGTGCTCACGCCGCCAGGTGGGCTAAGCTTGGCTGGCTGCGCTTGGCTGAGAGTGGGGACTTTGTCTCGCAGCGTTTGGGCTATCTGCACACGAGCGTCCATCCAAATACAGGGCTGTATTGGTGCAGCAGCCTCTGCCGCGCAGTGGTTCTGAGCACAGCCGCTCTACCCTGCTTCCTACCCTCAACAGAAGCCCTGCCGGGCGGCAACACCAGCGCA
>JADXDR010000129.1:438-19286 GCA_025026875.1 Chlorella ohadii
GCCAACTCAAATCGCGATCAGTCAGCTCGTTCACGTGGGAAGAGAGGCTGCTGCTGTGTGTGACCTGCCACCTAGCGCGGGCCCCCAGTGGGCCGGATCGCGCACCATCGTGCAGAGTCAGCGCTGCGGGAAACATAGCCCGGTCCCTGCAGACCCAGCACACCCCGCCCAGCCGGGCTCGCACGCAGCGGCCTTGAGAGGAGCTGTGCAGCACAGGCAGCAGCTCGGGAGTGGGCAGCAAGCGCCGGGGGCGCCAGCGGCGCCCGGAGGCCGCAGCAAGCGTGCGAGCAGGCGCCAGAGGGAGCTCCCAGCCTTTGATCGGGCCTGTCGATACTTACAGAAGCAAAAGTATATACACCCAAGGTGCGTGGGCGCCGCCTCTGCACCGGTCGCCGGTCCCCCGGCGTTTCTGGCGCTGCTGCGGGGGGTGCGAGGACCACAGCAACTTGCAATTGTATTTGAAGCGCGCTCTCAGTCCTGCCGGTCGCCTGGGCCGCTGCTGGGCGCCGCCACTGGCGCCGCCGCCGCTGCCGCCGGCGCTCCCGGCAGCTGCCACGCACCGCTGTCCTGACTTTTCTGCCGCCCTGCTGCTGCGCTGCAGACCACCTACCCACTCAGCCAGCACCAGCGTGACTGCTCCTTCACCCTCAGCGCCCCACTGGCCGCCTGCCCAGCCCAGCAAGCCCAGCGGCAGCCATGGCGGCGGAGCAAGGCTCGGGGCTCTACTGCTCCACAGCAGGCGCCTACTTTGACAACAAGGATGAGCTGACGGAGCACTACCGCTCCGACTTCCACCGGTGAGGGGTGCTAAACTCAGTGGGGTGTGGGCTGTGTAGCTGCACTGCAGGCCTTGGCTAGAAGCTGTATGCTGCAGCGCCTTGCCTGGAGGCAGCAGCTGGTTGTGCACCATGCTGCGGCTCCGTTCCCTCGAGTCCGACCATGCACGCGAGCTGGCGATTCCTCGCTGCAGATACAACCTGAAGCGCAAGATTGCGGGCCTGCCGCCGGTGACACGAGAGTGGTACGAAGCGCGCAAGGCGCAGCTGCTGGCCTCCAGCGCCACCCCCGTGCAGAAGGTGCGCTGAGATGCGCAGCGAGGCCGTGGCTGGGCAGAGAGGTGTTTTTCAGTGCAGCTGCTGGTGCTGCTGGCACACGGTGGCAGCCCCGTGCAGACAGGGGCACCTCTGTTGCCGGCTCGGCTGCTGTGGTCTGGCAGGCAAAGCATGCGCACCACACACCAAAGCATGCAGTGTGTGCGGCTGGCTGCCCCGCGTGCCTGCTGCCCAACTTGCTAAACATGCATGCCAGGAGAGCTGCCCTGCGCAGCACTAACTCCCCCCATTTGTTTCAACTCCTGTACTGCCCTGCTTATGCGTGTGCAGGTCTGGTTTGACCCGCTCACGCGCCGCAAGTTCTACAGCGAGAACACGTACCTCGCCTTTGCGCGGTGGGTGCTTGGATTGCGCTACAGGCAGAGCACGGTGCCTGGCAGTGCAAACCTGGGCAGCAGCTTCACTCAGCATGCTGCTGAATTTCTAGCGCGATGTGCAAGAGCTGCACTGCGTGTCAGCCAGCTCACTGGTTTCCAGGCCCCGCTCTCTGCACTGGCTAGCCGTCAACCCTCTAAGTTTTGGTTTCTTTCAACCCTCCATGCAGCTCCAAGAAGTATCAGGAGCTGGTTCGCAAGAGCGGCGAGCCGGCGCCCGCTCCCATTGTCACGCTGCGCAAGGTGGAGGAGGCGCAGCAGCCGCAGCAGCCGCAGCAGGAACAGCAGCAGGCGGCCGGGTTTACAATGAAGCCCGCCGTCAAGTCTGCTGGCGCGGCGGCGCAGCAGGCGCAGCAGGCACAGCAGGCGGCCGCTGCTGAGCAGGAGGCAGAGGAGGAGGAGGGCGAGGATGGGGAGGCGGACGAGGGTTCTGAGTGGGAGACTGCAAGTGAGGAGGAGATGCAGACGGACCAGAAGGTGAGACATGCCCTTGTTTGCTACTGGCTGATTGGCTCACTGCAGATGTGTGGGCCACATGTGCCATATGTACCGCAGTGCAAGCTCCGTTCATTCCAGCCCCAGTCTTCGCGGCATGTTTGCAGCCAGCCGTGTGCACATGCATGCACACCAATCAGGAAGTGTTCAATGAGCAGCCTGCCATGAATGCCACGTTAACTTTGCCTCGCACCGTCTCCCCTTGCCCACAGTGGGAGGAGTGGGATGTGCGGCGCAGCCTGTTCGACAACCACATCAGCGCGAGCATGGAGGTGAGTGGGAAGGAGGCCGCATTGTGTTGTAATGTTGTTTTGACAACCAACCCAGCGCCAGCATGGAGGCGAGGGCAAAGGAAACACCTGGGGTTTGTGGATAGGAGCACCAGTTGTCTGCGCCCCAGCTCCTTCAGCGCACATAACCTGCCCTGCTGCTGCGTGCACGCGGCGGCTGCTCCCTCACACACACAGAGGTGCATAAGGCGTTTGCACCGTTCCTTCCAACCCCTGCCCCCCTTCCTTTTGTCTCCTGTTTGCAGGACAACCTGGAGTACATGTTCAGGAGCTGCTTCCTGTGTGCGTGGAACTTGAACACTGCTTACTTAATTCTGTCCTCTCGCCCATTAACCGCAGGACAACCTGGAGTACATGTTCAAGAACTTTGGCTTCTACTTCCCAGACTCCCAGTTCCTGGCCGACCCGGAGGGCCTGCTCAAATACCTGGTGAGATGAAGGATCGAATGCCGGTGAAGTTGTTGAACACACTCGGTGGCAATGGATACATGGCATGCTGCTGACTTCCTTTCATGCTACCGACTTATTTTCGGCACCGCCCGCCTGTGTGCTGTTCGCTGCTTGCAGGGCGCCAAGCTGCAGTACGGCCACGTGCCGCTGTACGAGTCGGGCGACAACCCCAACGCCAAGCAGTTCCAGAGCCTGCACGCAGTCCAGGTGCGCGCTGCATGTATATTACCCTGCTGAGCTGTGCATGGGAAGCCAGATTTGCAGCCTCCGTGCCAAATGTGGCTGGTTGGTTTGTGTTGGCATGGCCAAGTCTGCCGCAAGGCAAACGCCAGCCAACGTGCTATGCCCTTGCCTATTCCAGCTAGGCACCGATCATGCTGTGGTGTTGCAACTCTTCCCATTCATTTGCAGCGCCACATGGTGGACACCAACAAATGCAAGATGGCATACGATGACAATGAGGAGGAGTATGAGGTGGGTGGGTGTTGGGTGGTGCCTGCTGGGTCCTGCTTTGAGACGTAGCTACTGGGTGCTGCTTCCTGATGCTCTGTGGTATGCTGCTACACAAAGGCTAAGGTGAGTGGGCGGGGTGGCCGGTGTGCATGCATGAAGACCCATCCGCAACCCCGCGGCCTCACCCACTGGCAACTGCACATGGCCTCCTTTTCCAGGACTTTTACGACTATGGCGATGAGGAGGGCGACGAGCAGATGGCGCAGGGTGAGTTGGCTCAGCCTCGGCAGGAGAGGCCGGCACTGCAGCTTGTCTGATTACTCTGTGCAAGCCTGTGAGGGTGCATGCTGCGTGCTTGCCCCGATCCGAGCCCTCTTGCAACCAGAACTCACCCCCACCTCCATGCCCCATCCCGCCACGGCATGCCATTCCTGTGCAGCTGGCACGCTCATACTAGGCGAATCGGAGGCTGGGCCAAGTGCCAGCTATGAGCTGGTGCTCGCGGGCGGCGGGGGCGGCCATGGCGGCGTGGGCACCAAGATCATTGGCAGCCGCGAGTTCGCTCGCTACTACCGCCAGGTGGGTGCATTGAGTGCATGCAGATGGCCGTTTGCTGCGTGCAGGTTGTGCGGTGCGCCGTTGCTCAGGGAGCAGCAGCAACAGCGTCCACATGTGACTGCAGGCTGTGCTTACGTCAGCATGTGCATGTCATGTGCCACAGCCTAGCTCAACACCTCCTTGCTGCCTCACCGGCCCAACCGCTGGGCCTGCGTTCCTCTCGCCCTTGCCCTGTGCAGCGGCCACGCCTGGAAGACAGCCGCGCCTCGGTGCAAGCAGCCATGGTGCAGGCGCAATACCGCCGCCTCGCGGTGCCCCTGCTGGTGAGTCGGGCTGGGCATTGGGGTGTTTGGCGCGGCATTCGTGATGACCAGAAGCATCAGATGCAGGCTGAGCATCGTCTGCCCAGCACCCACTGCCGCTGTGTCGCCTCTGCTTCTGCTGCAGGAGGGCGCACCCAGCGAGGCGATTGTGGAGAAGAAGCGGCAGAAGCGGGCGCAGCTGCGGTCCGAGAAGATGCGCCTTAAGTACTCCATCAACAACTACGACAAGGTGGGTGCTGGGGGACAGGACAACAGGGCAAGAGCTGGGGCGTGTCTGATTATGCGGTGGTTGCGGCTGCTTGGCAGCGCCACAGCACCCAAGGGACGCACAAGCTGGAAGCGGCGGTGCACGCAGCACCGGCTTGCCTGCTGGCCCACTGAATGCACGCCGTGCCGATGCAACCCCGCAGATCCACAACCTGCCCAAAAACGTCACGTATTGAAGCGCAGCAGCCGTCGTCGGCGGCGGCGAGCCTCGCCAGGCTGCGTTCGTCATGCGGCAGCGGTCAGCATGCATTTGCCGCTGCAGATTGTTGAGGACAGACCGCAACCGTGTAACATGAGTGTCACTTGTGTTCGTGCGTTGCACCTGAGCGCGTCTGCATGAGAAGGCGGCGGCGGCCGCCGGCCGTGCATTTCTCAGCTCTGTTGTTGCGCTTAGGAGGTGTCTGCGGCCCCCCTTCGCGATTGTCAACGCCTGAAGCGCGGAAGGGCCGCCCACTGCACAAGCCGGCGATGGACGAGAACACGGCCGAAAACATCTCGGCTGTGCCGTGCGCCAGCACACCCGGGTGAGCGGCTGGAGAGGCGGGCGGCCGTCKAAGGCMGCGGCACCAACCAACTGGCGCCGCCGCTCCGCCGCCGCCGCCGCCGCCAACCGCTTCCCGTGCCGTTGCCCTCCCTGCAGGTGCAACCGCCTGCCCGAAGACCTGCTGACCCGCATCCGCGAGGAGCTGACCTGCGCCATCTGCTTCGATGTGGCCACCCGCCCCGCGACCCTGCCCTGCGGGCACTCGGCGTGCCGGTGGGTGCAGCACCCACACCCCGCCTGCTGCTGCCCATCACGTTGCCGGTGCTCTGGGGTGCTCCCAGGCCCATGCCTACCGCCGCACAGCCAACATTCGTCCTGCACCTCTTTCAGCCTCCCGCCGCTGTCCCCACCTCTGCAGGCAGTGCCTGAACGCCGCGCTGGCGGTGGCCGTGCCGGCCGACAAGCGGCGCTGCCCGGTCTGCCGGCAGCAGCTGCCCATCGGGCTGCCGCCCCTGTCCATCAACAGCGCCCTCAAGAACATCGTGGAGCTGCTGCTGCCAGGTGGGTGCTGGGAGATGATAACAGCGTGGCCGGGGGGCTACTTCCAGTGCGTGGCGCGAGAGATGATGGATGTGCACAACAACCTCAAAGTGCCTCCTGACCTCCCTTCCCTGCCGCCCTGCCCGCCCCACCCCGTGCAGAGGAGTGCAAGGAGCGCTCTGAGACGACACCTGAGGACAAGCGCCGGCCGCAGGAGTGGGTGCAGCGCGTGCTGCTGTGCACCCGCAGCCGTGCCGTCAGTCTGCACACCACCCACGAGATCTCGGCGCAGGTGAGGCGGCATGTGGGAAAGGGGCTGATGCGTTTGGCGCCAACTGCCTTGTGACAGCACGCATTCAAATCAGCAGATACTATCTTCTGCCTCAACTGGCCGAACTGCTTTTCAACCTGCCCGCATCCTTCTAACAGGCCAACCGCAGCGCGGTGGCGGGCCTGAACGCCCTGCTGGGCGTGATGGAGGAGCGCTGGCCGGAGGGCCGCTACCGCGTGCCCACTCGCTCCCCCGCTCCTGCCGCGGTGCCAGCACCTGCCCGGCCCCCCGCTCCCGCCGTGGTACCGGCACATGCCCAGCCCCCCGCTCCTGCCGCGGTGCCAGCGCCCGCCCGCTCCCCCGCACCGGCACGCTCGCCCGCCCCCGCGGCGCAGTCCCCTGGCGGCAGCGCCATCCGGCAGCGCTTGGAGCGCCTGCAGCAGCGCCAGCAGCAGCGTCTGGAGCAGCCGCGCTGGCGCAGCGCGGCCGCCCCCGACCCTGCCGCTGCCTCCAACCCCGGCGCCGGTGACCGCAGCCCCGCCGCGGCCCGCCGCCGCCTGGCAGAGTTTGCATCCCCACGGCCCGCCCAGCCGGCGCCTGCTGCCCAGCCTGAGGCTCCACTCGGCGTGCAGCCCGCCGCCTTCCCTGATGTCCTGCCGTCTCCCCAGCAGGCCGACGCGGCGCCGCAGCCGCTGCTGACCACCGCCAGCCGCCAGGGCGTGGTCCCCTCTCCGCCGCTGCTGCTGAGGTCTGCTCGTCAGGCAGCGATTGCTGAACTGGCGGAGCAGCTGGGCATGTTGCAGCTGGGCATTCTGGGCCGGCCGGTGGAGTTCGAGGAGCTTCCCACCGGGCAGGGCCAGCCAGACGCTCCTGCTGCTGAGGGGCTGACCACTGCGGGCGATGCAGAGCCTGACGCTGGCGCAGCGCCGCAGGAGGAGGCCACGCTGGTGGCCGAGGGAGAGGTGCCTCAGCCAGTGGCCGCAGTCGAGCCGGCGGTGGGCGCAGCGGAGGCCGCTGGGGCGGCGCAGGAGGATGCCCCGCACCTTGTCGGCGGCGACCCGCCGCAGGCGGCCATGGTCTTCCACGCGGGGACGTCCCCTTACGATGCTGGCATGGCTGTGGGCGCGGGCCGACGCCGCCGGGGCCGCGGGCGCCGCACCAGCACCGCTGCTGACCAGGGCGCCACTTCCACACCCAGCGGCCGCCGCACACCCATCGACCGTAGCGGCCTGCCGATCTGGCTGTGAGGCAGCGGCAGACACAGGGCAGGCTGGAAACGCCTGCAACAGTTGGTTACTTAGATTAGGCTGTTACTTGACGTGCCACCTCAATTGCGATGCGTGGTTCCCTTGTGCTTGAGTTTATGTGTCTGTTGTGTAAGTTTCTGACAGCTGAAGGTNNGAATNCCGCAGCAGGGAGTGACCACAGGGAACACACGCCTGCCCTGCCATCTGGTCTGGTGCCACGAGTGCAGTTCATTCCAGGGTTACAGCTCCAATGACAACCAGGCAATCAGATGTGCAGGACCTGCAGCTGTGCCGCAGCGGCTGCCGCACCGCTGTCGCCATCATCTGCCTCTGCACTGCGCCCGATGGCCGCTGCGCCCCGCTTGCTGCGCATCGCGCCACAGCAGTTCTTCACCTTCTTGCCGCTGCCGCATGAGCACTTCTGGTTGCGCCCAGGGTGCTCCGGCTTGTGCTTCACTCGGATGCCCTTGGTGCCGCGCTGGCCGCCGCGCTTGTCGCTGCTGTCTGGCTCATCCGCTGCTGCGCCTCCAGCTGTCTCACCTGTTGCCTGCTGCTGCCCCGCTGCTTGCTGCCTGCCTGCTTCAGCCAGTGTGAGCACCGCCTGTATGCAGCTGGGGTCCCCAGGTCGAGGCCGCAGCTCTAATCGTATGCTGTCGTCGCCTAGCTGCTGCTGCTGCTGCTGCTGCTCTGCTGCTGCTGCTGCTGCTTGCTGCGTGCGCTCCACAGCACCTGCACTGCCGCCTGCCTGCTGCACATCCACTGCCGCCGCAGGCGCCGCCTGCTGCTGCTCGACCCCCTGTACCGCGTGCTGCTGCGCATTGGCAGCGGCGCCCTCCTGGCCGCCTCCCTCTGCCTCCTCGGGCTCCTCCTGCCCCAGCTGCTCTATCAGCAGCTCAATGGCCTGCTCCACGCTGCCGCCGCACTGCTCCAGCATCCGCCGAATCCGCTCCCGGTCGAAACAGCCGGTGCCCGCCACCACCTGATCCATCTCTGCCCCTCCAAACGAAGAACCGCTGGCTGCCTTCGCTTCTGCTGCTGCTGAGGGCTGTGCGCCACTGCTGCGCGTGCGCACAGGCTCGGGTGGGCCGCTGCCGTAGTCGTCGGCATTGCGGACCGAGTTGTCTGCACGAGGTGTGAGGTGGTGGACGGCAGGCATGAGTAGTAGTGGTGCACTGTGAGGGANCCCGGTGGCCCACCCAGCTGTCTCATGATTTCAAGCCATAGCAACTTGCATGCATGCCCTTGAGTCCAAGCGACAGCAGCACTGCACCATGCGATCAAGCCCTGGTGCCTCACAGTGCATGCCATCGTGATACGAAAGGTGAAGTGTCTCGTCCTCCGGAGCCTGCAGGGCTAATACTGGGAGTCTGGCCTCAACCACCCAGCGCCAGCATGCTGTCGAAACAGCACACATGCAAGACAGGGCCAGGGAGCTTCACAGAACCACATTCAGCTGCGGAAGCCGACTATCCCACCCATGCAGCGGCAAGCAACCCAGCTGGCGGCAGCAGCAGCAGCAGCAGCAGCAGCGTCTTGCATGTGTGCTGTTTCGACAGCATGCTGGCGCTGGGTNCAGCTGCGGAAGCCGACTATCCCACCCATGCAGCGGCAAGCAACCCAGCTGGCGGCAGCAGCAGCAGCAGCAGCAGCAGCAGCAGCAGCAGCAGCAGCAGCAGCAGCTTGCCTTGTCGAAGTTGGAGATGCGCCACACTGGCTGGCCTGCCTGGTAGATGCAGATGTTGCGCTCCAGCAGCAGCGACGTGGCCTGCAGCTCTAGGTGCCCTGCAGTGAGACGATGAACAAGTTGCAGGTCAGCATGGGCAGGACAGGTCGGCAAAATCCGCTGCAAGCCAGGAGGTGTGCACGCTGGAGGGCGGGTGCAGGAAAACGAGCTGCTGCACAGCTGGATCGCACACAGGTGTGCAGAACTCGGATGGATGCCTTGCACTGTCAAAGTGCTGCAAGCGGCCTCTCTGGCTGCCTGCTGGTATGCCACCAGAAGCTGTCTGTGGCGCCTCACCTGCCCAAGCCCCCTCCTTCTTCATGCGCCGGACGTACTTGTCAAAGGGCTCATCGTCCTCCCTGCACAAACACAGAGGCGCAGCATTGCCATTAGCTGCTGCATACCAGCTGTTTCCGAGGTCGCCACGAGCCGCCCCGCAACTCACAACCCAGCACTGAAGGCTCCCACTGCGGCATGTTCAGCAAGCAACTCAACGGCCTTGCCGGGCAAGTAATGCAACATCTGTGATTGTTCCGCCAGCCTCACATGAAGAACTTCCCGCTCTCCACATGATCCATCACTCACTACTCACAACACAGCACTGAAGGCGCCAAGTGCAGCACGGCAGCAATAGCAGTACAGGCCAGCCTCACATGAAGAACTTGTACTCCTCCTCCCGCTCCTCCACATAGCCCATCACCCGCTGGCGCAGCTGCAGGTGGTCCCCACCCTCGCCCTGCAGGGGAAGCAGGCAGGAAGGCAGCTCTGAGACAGGGATGCATTGCATTCCCAGCTGGACTGGGACGTAAAGGCTGCACGCACGGCAGGCATGCTGCTGCTGCCCGTCCTGCTCGTTGCTGCTCTGCCGTTGCAAATCTAACAGCTCCCAGCTCCTCTGAAATTTCCCTCACCTCTATCTGGTCGACCACTGACCGGAAGAAGCAGTTGCCATCGGCCTGGCAGCAGGGAAGCACGGCGCAGGTGCAGCGTCAGTGCCACATTCACAGCGCCACGGCCGGCAGCAGGCGTAATGACTCGCGTGGCCTGCCCTCCCTGTCTCACCTCAATCTGCTTGATGCGCAGGCCCACCGCCGCCAGCTCCCGCTCCAGATCGTCTCCGCCATAATGGTGCACATCCTTCTTGCTGCGCCGCGCCTTGGCCTTGCCGCCCTTGTGCCGCTCCTGGTGCTCGGGTGCAGCGGCGGCGGCGGCGGCGGCGGCGGCGGCGGCGCTGCCGCCCTTCTTGGCCGCCTTGGCCGCCTTGTGCTGCTTGCCCATGGCAGCGGGAGGATGCCTAGCGGATCTGCCTGTGCAGAATGGCTGTCTGCCGCTCACATGGGCATAGCGAGGCCTGGGGCCTGGCAGCCGAGAGTTCCGATGTGATACAGCGATCGCACACGGCCGGCTGGATGATCGGGGCGGCCGCAATTGGCTGATTTCGGGGTTGCGCAGCTGGCGGGAGCTGTGCATGATGCTAGACTAACTGCGCCAGGGGCCTCATCCGCACAGCTCCCGATCACTGGAGCAGCGGTACAACCAGGTGCCAGCTCCCTAGCAGCGCCTGCTTGAACGCCGTCAGCCCCGGTCGCCCAGCGCTCGCTGCGGCCCGGCAGCGGCAGCCATGGCGGGGACCGGCACCCTGACGCCGCCCCTTTTCGTGGCGCTGGCCACCTACGCCTCGTGAGCGGCTGCCCCGACCTTCGGCTGCCCGGTCTTTGCTGGGGCGCCCTGATCGGCCGCCTGCGTCCTTGCCGCTGACTGCGCCTCTAGGAGGCAGCAGCGCCGTTGCTGTCGCCCCCCCCATGCCGCCGCCTGCGCCGCCGCTCGCCGCCGGCGCCGCCCGACCCGCCTGCCTTTTTGTGCTGCCCTGCAGATGGATGGTGCTGTTCCTGTTTGGCCACCTGCGCGACTTTTACCGCAAGAAGATCTATGGCGGACGGGCGGTGAAGAAGGGCGCCGAGGGCTATGCACCCATCCGGCAGGATTACGAGGTGCGGTGCCGTCGGTTGTTGGGTGCTGCTCGACTGGTTTTGCATTCTGTCGAGCTTGGCTAAGCTATTGTGGTGGGTGCAGGAAAAGTTACTGAGCATCTGGTGTCTAGCCCTGCTGCGGCAGCTTGAATGCAGCAGATTGCTGCCAGTCGATGTTGCATCAAGCCCTGTTGGCTTCGAATTTGCCGGCCCCCCAACCAGCGCCAAGCTACCTCAACACCCGCCTGCGATCACACTGCTGCCCGTTGCCACCCCACAGGACTTTTACACGCGGCGCATGTACTACCGCATCCACGACGCCTTCAACCGCCCCATCTGCTCCGCGCCCGATGCCTGGGTGGATGTGATGGAGCGCACACCCGTGGACGGGCAGAAGTGAGTAGGGCGGTGCCAATGAGCAATGCAGTGTGTCCCCCAGACCTGCTCGTGTGCTTGCTTGCTGCGCTGCTGTGGGGTAGATGCAGTTGCTGGCCAGTTTGGAGCAAACAGCGTGGCTGCTGCTGGTGCTGCTGCTGCAATTGCTTTCTGCTTTGCTGTGCTGAGCATGGTGCACGCTCCCCTCTTTGCTGCCTGCTTCGCAGGCCGCTGCAGGTGACCGGCCGCACCAAGCGCTGCCTCAACCTGGGGTCCTATAACTACCTGGGCTTTGCAGCGCAGGTGGGTGCTCAGTGGAACGTAGACGTGGGCTGCTGCGTTACTGAAGGGTTGCATGGCCAGCGTTGGTCTTGGTTGCCCCCGCCACGTGCTCGCAGCATCTTGAACCCGCCGCGTAGCGTGCGTCACTCGGTACTCGCGGCCTGAGGCCTCCTAAATCAACTCCTCCCTCATTGCTGCTTGCTTTGCCTTGCGTCCCGCAGGACCCGTACTGCACGCCGCGCGTGGAAGAGGCGCTGGATAAGCTGGGGTGGGCGGCGGCCTCGTCGCGAGCGGATGCAGGCACCACGCCGGTGCATGCGGAGCTGGAGCGCCTGATTGCGCAGTTCCTGGTGAGATGCCCTGGTAGACTGCTTGAGCTGGCAGGTGGCATACTGGTCGCACCTGCACCACTCACAGGGCTTGTCTGTCACGCCAGCCTGCTGATGGTTTGCACGCACTTGCCCTGCGCCTGCCGCACTGCAGGGCAAGGAGGACGCCATCACCTGCGGCATGGGCTTTGCCACCAACTCGGCCTTCATCCCGCTGTGAGGGCTGTGTGTATGTACCGTATGCCTGGTGCTGGATGCTTGGGCCAACTTGCCTGGTCGCTTGCTGCTGCGCTGTATGGTCTGCAGCTCGCTTCGCGCCGCTAACCTGCGTGATCGCTGCTGCGGCGCCGGTGGCATCGCCAGCGTTTCTGCCCCTGCACCTTGCCTGGCATCCAGTCACCCGACCTGCGTCTGCCTCCACCTTTTGGACCTCGAATTGCTTGCAGGTTGGCGGGCAAGGGCACGCTGGTGGTCAGCGATGCGCTCAACCACTCCTCCATCGTGGCGGGCGTGCGCGGCTCGGGTGAGTGTGCATTGTTGAGTTGATTGGCGGCACTGTGGTGGGCAGGCTAGGATTGTGCTGTGCCAGGAGGGATGGGTTGCAGCTGTTTCGTGCTGTTGCGGTTGTCGTAATCCTTCGCCTGCCCTGCATGTCCCATCGGCTCCTTTGTGCAGGCGCCAAGGTCAAGGTGTTTGACCACAACGACCCCGCCCACCTGCCAGTCTGCTGTTATCAACTCGACTCTGTCCCAATGTGTTTGTTTCCGCGCAGGCGCCAAGGTCAAGGTGTTTGACCACAACGACCCCGCCCACCTGGAGGCAGTGCTGCGGTCGGCCATCGCAGAGGGCCAGCCGCGCACGGGGCGGCCCTGGAAGAAAATTGTGAGCTGGATGGAATGAGCCGGTTGGCATGTTGGGATGCTGCTGGCTGCCTGAGCGAGAAGCTTGGAAGGCTTGGCAGGTGTGCAGTTGGCGGCACGGTCAGGCGCCTGCTGGCACGGCGGCGACGCGGCGGGCAGCGGGCGTGGCGCAGTGCGGGTTAAGGCTGCTCCCTGCGTGCACGTCCTGGGCTAATTCGCTGTTGTCAATGTCTCCTTCCAAATCTGCTCAGGTCATCATCATCGAGGGCATCTACTCGATGGAGGGCGAGATGGTGAAGCTCAAGGAGATTGTTGAGCTGAAGAAGCGGTACAAGGTGGGCCTAGCTGGCTGGATCTGTTTAATGCTTCTCTTGTTAATTCGAAACAGATGCAGAATGTGGAGCTGAAGAAGCGGTACAAGGTGAGCCTGGGGCGCCTGGCGATCTGTGTTTGTGGCGTGTTTTGTTCCAGCGAACGCCGCTCAGCAGTGCCCCACCGCACAGCCGCGGATGCAGGCAAGCGAGTATTCCCAAGTCAAGGCAGCGGTGGTTGGCAACAAGGCTAGGGCTCCTAGTAGGCATGAACCTGCACACTGCCCTTCTGCCCTCTGCAGTGCTACCTGTACCTGGACGAGGCGCACAGCATTGGCGCGCTGGGGGCGGGCGGCCGCGGCGTGTGCGAGCAGCTGGGCGTGGACACCGCTGACGTGGACATCATGATGGGCACGTTCACCAAGGTAAGAGCTGCCTGCTGCTTCACATGTGGGTGCTGATGGTGCTTGTACTCAACCGGTTGCCCTGCTGGAGGTGTAATGGCGGCAGGCCCACCTGGCGCTGTTTGACTGCTGGTTATGGCGCTTGACTGCTGGTTATGGCGCAGTGCAGGCTGCACGCTGTGCGCTCCCAGCCGCTGCTGTTGCGCATAAGCTGGCGTGTTGACACTCGGCGCAGCTGTGGACTACGAAACCACTTGCATGTCCTGGCAGATGTACTGACACTGTCACTCCATGTTTCTCTGCATCCTCCGCAGAGCTTTGGCTCCTGCGGCGGCTACATTGCGGGCGACCGCGGCCTCATACAGTACCTGCGCTGCCACTGCCCCGCGCACCTGTATGCGACCGCCATGTCGCCGCCGGTGCGTGCTGGGGTTGCATGCATGGGAGCGCGAGGCAGGCAGCTGCTTAGAGGGAGCTGCAGGGATGCCCTACCATCAAGAGCGGGCGCTGTGCTGCTTCACAGGGCAATCTGTGTGCTGGCCAGCGCTCACACAAGTTCCTGGATCTGCCCTGTCTCAACTGCAGGCAGTGGAGCAGGTCATTTCCGCGCTGCACGTGATCCAGGGCCTGGACGGCAGCGACCGCGGCAAGCGCAAGATCCAGCAGGTGGGCGGACTGAGAGGCTGTCCAGTCAACATGGCACTGCTACATGTACTGCCAAATGTGTTCGACCTGGCGGCTTCCCATGCCTCTACCCCTGTATGCCAACTCCACACCTGCTTCCACTCGAGGCGGTTCTCGCAAGCAACCGTCCAACTTACACCACTGCGTGCTTGCCCTGTTCCCCCCCTGCAGCTGCACGCCAACTCCAACTACTTCCGGCGCGGCCTGCTGGAGCTGGGCTTCGATGTGCTGGGAGACTGGGACTCACCTGTGATGGTGCGCGCATTGCATGCTGGACGGTGTGCATAGCACATCTTGGGCGTGCTGGGGCTGGATGCAATGGGAGCACGTGGGGCTTGCGCTGGCGCCCACGTGGGCATCAGACCTGCCTGCGACACCCGCGACACCCATGCCTCAGCACTTGCATCCAGAGCGCTGCACCCATCACCTGCACCCTGACCTGGGATCCCCCGCCCCTGCGCCATGCAGCCCGTCATGCTGTTCAACCCAGCCAAGCTGCCCGGTGTCTCGCGGTACACGCTGGAGCGCGGCCTGGTAAGCTGCACTGCTTCGGCACAGGCCTGCAGGCTTGACTGAATACAACGAATGACTCGACCTGCATCTTGCTCACATTGTTGAGCATGCCGTGCCCTGCCCGCAAGAGCGGCTGCCACTTTGACCTCTTCAGCCGCAATGCCTGATGCATTCTGCACCCCTCCTTTGCACATTTGCCGCAGGCAATCGTGGTGGTGGGCTTCCCCGCCACGCCGCTGCTGACGACGCGCATGCGCGTGTGCATCTCTGCCGCCCACTCCCGCGCCGACTTGGATTATGCGCTGGAGGTGTTCAAGACCCTGAGGGACAGGTGGGCGGCTGTGTGTGAGCTGTGCGGTTGCTGTGTGGTGACTGGGTGGGTAGGAGTGGCCAGGGGTATGGACTGTGTTGCACCAGAATGGCATTCAAGCAACGACAGTGCTGGCCGGCCGGGCAGCACTGGTATAATGCAGCTGGCATGCGCTCATGGCCTCAGGACCGTTGAATCTAACCATTTTTTCCCGTGCTGGCCCTCCGTGCGCAGGCACCACCTGCACTACTGCGACCCTGAGACTGCCAGCCGGCACATCAAGGCCTTTGAGGCCCACACCAACCTGATCAGCGCCTGAGCAGCGCAGCCAACACGCGCTGTCCCATGCGTCAATAAGTTTGATTCAGCAGGCCTAGGGACCTGCCGCTCCCTTTGCTCCCGCCACCGCTCTGCAAGCGACCCCAACCACACCTCCTGCGATCCCGTCACCTTCCTCACTGCCCCTCCTCGCACTGCTGTCACTTTGCACCACCAGCGCTGCCACCACGCTGCCCGATTTTTACCAATCTGACCACGCGCTCCTCCCCCTGCCGCTCCCAAGCTTACCAATACACTGCACCTCTCACCTGTTGGCACGCTGTGCGCGTGTCGGAGCCACTCAACCCTGACTTGATATGCACATGCATTGCTGCTGTAACCCAGTGGCACCGCAATCAGAGCAAAGGGGCGTGTCTGGGGCACAGTAGAGAGCGCCACCCATGCATGCATGGCGGGGCGGCAGAGCGGGCACGCCGCTGCGAAAGAGGCTTGAAATTAAACAGGTGGCCACCAACGCCATCCCGCCGGCTTTGGTTGTTCCCACGTCCATCGCTGCAGCATGGAGGTTGCCGGCCGAGAGCAGCGGGGCGGCCAGCGCCGAGTTCGATACACGCTCTCGCCGCTGGCGAGCCCTGCGGCGCTGCTGGGCGTGTTCTCGGCAGCGGATGACACAGCAGTGCAGCGTAATCCCGCCGGCGCCGTGCTGCAGCTCGTGCGCTGCACGCAGGCGGTGGCAGAGGCGCCGGGCCTACTGGGCGTGGCCAGCAGCGCAGGTCCGGCCCGAACCTGCATCCGGTGGTCCATGGATCACTTTTTAAKCCCGCGGCGGGGCGAGYGCTGGGCCCGGCGGSCCGCGCCGCCGTCCGCCGTTTGAAGCCGCCGCGCTCCCGCTTGTCCTTGCCCCGCAGGGGACGCCTGGCAGGCCGCAGGTGGAGCCGCTGTGTGTGCACGCGGAGAAGACTTTCCCACAGTGAGTTGGTTTTGTGATGGGGTTGCAGCATACTCGTGGTCGTGCATGCATGCATAATGACGATCGTCTAGCGCCTGCCTCGCCCGCCTGCCATCCGCTGCTACCACATGGGCGTGCCGCGGAGTTGGCTCTGTGTTTGCTTGCTGCCATGCCGAGCAACCCACCCTGCCCTGCCACCCTTGCAGGCGCTGTTTGCGCGCTGGCTGGAGGTGCTGCAGCAGGCGGGCAAGCAGCTGCCGTACAAAGCAGAGAACTGGGAGACGGTGGCAGGAGGTGGGTGGGCTCTGGGCGCTTTGGTGCACTGGGGAGTGAGGGGCAGAGGCTTGCTCGCATTGGCTCTGCGATCTTAGCTGTGCTGCACAAACCTTGTCTTTCCTCCCTGCCACATCCTTTGTGTGTGCTGCCTGCCTGACCTGCACGCTCTTGAAGCTGTCGTTCCACCTGTCCTCTTGCCGCAGTGATTGAGGAGGGTCGGCGCCAGATGGCTGCGGCAGGGCTCGAATGTGGGCCTGCCGCAGAGGCGGCGCAGCAGCTGGCGGCCACCCACCTTGCGGCCTGCCGTGCGCGTGAGGCAGCGGCGGCAGCAACCAAGACAGCGGCAGCTGCGCCCCAGCGCTCGCAGCAACCAGGCGCGGCAGGAGCAGCACGCCAGCAGCAGGAGTCTGAGCCAGTCGCGTCGGGCCGAGGCCGGCGGCGGGCGGCAGTTGCGGCAGAGGCGGCAATTTTCGCGGCGGTTGAGGGCGGGGAGGAGGGCGCACACTCAGACGCTGCGGCAGCAGGGCGGCGGAGGCATGGCGGCGGCCCGGCCGGCAGTGAGTCCCCTGGTGACCAGGAGAATGCAGGCGGCTCGAGCCAGCAGCTGCAGCGCGCAGGCAGCGGCAAGCTGGCAGCCAAACGCATCAGCGGGGTGGCGGGCGCGTCAGGGGCGGCAGCACACACTAAGCAGGCGCTGCAGCCAGCGGCGGGCGCCGCGCAGCAAGGGGGCGGCCAGGCAGCCAAGCGGCAGCGGCAGTGACGTGGGCTGTCGGCCCTGGGCTCATGGGGATGCTTCAATATTTCCGTAAACGCATGCAGAGCCGCACTTGTGGCCGTCTCCATTCTTTCAGCTTGCAATTTTAACTGGGCCTGGAATTTGTGTGCTGTGCAAGTCCTTGCAATGGTACGGTCTGGGCACGTCTGAGGCACAGGCAAGGATTGGCACGGGGAGCGGTGGGCACATGTGCCAGGCCAGCCAGGCAGGGCAGCTCACTGGCGCTCATGTTCATTGCCCGGATTCCAGGTTGGCTTGTACGTGGCGCCGTGAACAACAGCGTCGCGCCTGGCTCTTGTTCCCCTCACTTTCGAACCAGTCGCTCTCTTTCAGGCCGGCATGGCCCGCCTTGGGATCCTGCCCTGGTCCTTGCCTGCACCGACTCCCCCCTCCCGTTCCATCCCCCACCCCTCTCCTGCTTCTGCTGCGCTTCTGCTGGCCATTGCTTCTGCTGTGCATTGTGTGCTTCTGCTGTGCATTGCTTACAGTACATGTACAGGTCTGAGTCACAGGCAAGCACCAAAAATGAAAGGCGTGCCCCCGGAGAAAGTGTGAGAGCAGGCCCCCGCAGCACTACTGTCGCGGCAACAGGAGCAGAGGGGTTAGGGCGAGGGGAAGGGTACGGTGAGCGGGAGAGGCAGGGGGGGCAAGCAGTGGGCAGAAAGGGTAGGGAGGGGACAAAGAGCTGATGAGGTTGGTTGGCGAGTGAGAGGGTAGCGCAGGCAGGGAGAGGGAGCTGGAAAACAGCAGCGCCAGGCACCAGGCGCGCCCACACAGGCACGGCACGGCGCCTCCATCTATCATACAAAGAAGTGCTACGGGATGTCTGCCCAACCGGCGGCCGGGCCGGCGGCGGGCGAAAATTTAGGGGGGGCATTAGGGCTGCGGGTGTCAAGCGGAGAAGGGGACAAGAAAACAAGAGCATGGGACGAATAGTCATGCATCCTATCATGCGGGCGGGGTGCGAGAGCGGCAAGCAAAGGGGGCGGCACAGCACCGGTGGGGTGGGTGGGTGCGCGGCAGCCCCGCTGACCAGACGTCTAATCCCCACATCAGTTGGCAGGCGGTGAGTTAAGAAAAGGAAAGTGTTTCAAAGCAGTACAGCTACAGGGGGCGGGCCGCGGCGGCCGGCGGCGGCGGGCTGTGGCAGCCAGCTGCCTGGCCGGCGCCGCGGCGGCCGCCTAGGTTGGCAGGCAGGCGGGCGGGCAAACGGGGTACCCACCACACCCTGCCATGGGAGGAGCGGCTTGGGAGCCGCTCCSGCGGCGGCGCCTGTGAGCAGCGCCACCTCGCAAGTGCGCCAAGTGAGGCGTGCTCAGAAGCGGGGGCAGGACATCATGGGCGGCGCCTTGGAGGCGGCCGCCTGCTTCCAGGCGCCGTCGCGCAGCTTGCGCGCAACCTGGCCCCGCACGCTGGCCATGAACGCCTCCCACTGCTCCTCGCTGAGGTCGCGGAACACGGCCAGGGCGGACATGGAGGGGGCGCCCGCAGCGCGCGCCTCCACCAGCGGGGGGTAGTTCTGCAGGGTGGGAAGACAAGGTGGGAGCAGCAGGGCGGAGTGAGCGCTGGGGNAAGTGGGGTGCAGGCTGGTGCAGCAGGCAGGACAGCCTCAGGAACAAGGTCGGCTTGGCAGCACACAGCAAGCACCATCGCTGCACAACAATCCACCCCGCTCATCCAAAAACCACACACACACACACCTGCGTGGTCAGCTTGAGCAGGCGGGAGCCGATGGCCAGCTTGCGGCGCGAGCACTTGCGGCCGGAGCGGCGGCCGCTGGTGGCGGAGCCGGAGCCGCCACCGGTGCTGGCAGAAGGGGCGTACGAGGCGGGGCCCGCAAAGGCTGAGGAGGCTGCCAGGGAGGAGGGGGCTGCCAGCGACATGGCATCGCTGTCGGGAGAGTCGTGCAGCGCCAGGGAGTCGAACGAGGCGGGGAGCGAGTCG
>JADXDR010000129.1:22755-67574 GCA_025026875.1 Chlorella ohadii
CGGGCGGCGGCGCCGCCGCCTCGGCCGCGGCAAGGGCTGCGCTCAGCGGCTGCTTGACGTGGAAGCCGTGCTGCTTCACAGTCACGTGCGCGTCCACGGTGGCTGCCATGGCTGCTGCTGCTGCTGCCGCTGCTGAGGGGGCGCGGGCGCGAGGAGGTGGCGGGCTGCGGGGTGGGGAGTGCTGCGCAGGCAGCCGCGAGCATGCGCTCGGCTGCGCTGGCGGGGTGGCCTGCGGGGCAGCAGGTGGGGAGTGGAATGGGTGAGCAAGCGGTAAGCACAAGTGCGGGTGCGGCTGGCAGGCCGCGAGTCGCGCCGTGCCGGCAAGCGGGGAGCCGCAGGCGGGCGGGGRGCCMGGCCTCGCTGGAGCCSGCGACCGCTCAGCGGGCGCGCAGGCGCGCGGATCGAGGGCCCGGGGGCCGTAGGAGGGCTTGCTTCGAGCCTACCCCCTAGAAAAGCCCTAGTGCAGTGCGGGCGGCAGGCAGCGCCGCCGGGGCCGGGCGCCTCACACAAGCTTGGGCGGCAACTATAAGGGCGGCGCCAGGCGCAAACCGGCCGTTCGGTGGGCCAAGAGGCCGCACGAGCTCTCTGCTCCAGAACACCGATGCTGGCCCCCAGGAAGCTGCAACGCCCCTCCCGGCAGCTGCATCTCACCGTTCAGGGCTTTAAGGGGCGGGCGGGTCACTGGGGGCGTGTAGAGGCCGCAAGAAGGCCGTCTCCGTCGGGGCGCGCTGGGCGCTGCTGGCCAGCCGCCGAGCGCGGCAATGAGTTGGAACGGGCCAAGGAGGTGTGTGGGGGGAGCGAGTGCTGGGAAAGGGAAGAGCTGAGAGCTGTGACAGAGCGCTGGCGGGTATGGGCTTGGGCCAGGGCCCGCTGGCTTTTAACCGCTGGCGCAAGCGAAAAGCAAGCAAAGAAAAAGGCCGTTGCGGGGCGCACCTCCGCGAGCTTGGCTGCGGCCGCGTGTCTCATGCACGCGGAGCATCGAGAAGGGCCTCGCCCCCCGCACTGATCGCGCATGTAGAGCAAATCGACCGCGGCGCCCGAACGTGTAACCGGCCGGACAGGCCTGAACAACGCACCCCTCCCCGCTCGCACCCCTGTGTGCCGCTCAACTCCCGGTTGGAGCATCGGCGAGGCCTTGACAGAGTGCTGTATGCACAATGTGCCAGCGATCCGGCGCCCCCGCCGCCCTGCAACCCTTCCGCGCCGCCACCACCGTTGGCCGCCGCCGCTCCCGCCTGCCTCTCCCTACCCCCTGTGTGCCTGCATGCATGCACAGTTTGCCGCAACCCGTCTTTTTTCTGTAATCTGCAGGGCCAGCTGTGCAGCGCCGCAGGGCACTCAGCCCAGGCCGCCACCCCCCGATGCAGATACCGGGCCCGAGCTGCTGCCACTCCGCCGCCGCACATCCACCGTTGGTAGCGGTCACTCCTGCAAGAAGCCCTCCCGCCTAACATGATCGAGGAGATTGACAGCACCGCCTACAACAAGCACTACCTGGAGAAGGTGTGCGCGCCGCTCCGCAGCCCGCATGCCGGCCACAAAGCGGCAGCTCAAAAGCGCCCGCTCCCTTCCGCCGTACCCCCCTCCCCGTACCCTCGACATCCTCTGGTTCCGCCACTTCGTCCTTTCTTTTACCAGGTGTACAATGAAGTGGGTTCGGACCCACAGGCCTTCCTGGCTGCCGCCCTGGACTTTCTGAAGCAGGAGAGCAGCTTCTTTGGCCAGCCAGGAGCGGCAGACACAGTGGCGAGCCTTGTGCAGGCTCGCCTGCCGGCGGGCGGCGCCGCAGCGGCGGCGGTGCCAAGGGCAGCGCCCGCAGCTCCCGCCGCTGCAGCTGCAGCAGCGCCGCCAGCGGCAGACGCCCAGCAAGCAGCAGCAGCAGCAGCCCCCGCAGCAGCTGCCAAGGCGCAGCCTGCCGAGCAGGCGGCAGCGGAAGCGGCAGGGCCATCCACCCTGAGTGAGCTGCTTCCTTCTGGGCAACATTTTACTAAAAAGCAAACCCCAGCTGTGGTGTGAGCGGGTGCCTGCATCCACGCTCAGCTGGCTGCCACATGCCCCGTGCTGCTTTCTGTAGTATGCCTCGCACCCCACATGCCTTCGCACTCCGCGCTCGCCCAACTGTGCTCGCTTGTGCAGCCCCCAACGACGGCAACGGCGCAGACCTTGGCCGCTACTCGTGGACCCAATCGCTGCCGGAGGTGGTTGTGTCGGTGCCTGTGCCGCCGGGCTCCAAGGGCCGCGCCTGCGACGTGGTCATTGGCCGGGACAAGCTGCGAGTGGGGCTGCGGGGCCAGCCGCCCGTGCTGGGTGAGCTGTGTGACGGGTAACTGCCGTTGATTGAGTGCAGGTGTGGCATTGCAATGATGCACAGCTTGATGTGAGAAGCCTGGCATGTTGCATTGCCGCTGTCAATTGCAGTGAATGTCCAGCAGCATTGCTGCGCCTGCTGCCAGGCGATGCCAGCACGCATGCTTGAAGTGCATGGTCCACCGCTGCTGTGCTCTTGCTGCCYTGCCACCTGCATGCAGACGGCCCCCTATTTGCGGCCCTGCCACCTGCATGCAGACGGCCCCCTATTTGCGGCCGTCAAGCCGGACGACTGCCTGTGGAACCTCGTGGATGGGCGGCAGCTGGAGGTCACGCTGGCAAAGGCGGACGCTATGCAGGTGCGCTGCGGCGCAACGCAGTGTGATGCCACGGCGCCGGCAGCGCGGCAAGCGGCAGCAAACAGTAGCAGTTGGTTGCGTTTATGAGCTGCCTCGTGATTCAGGGCATGGCTTCGTACCGCTTGTTCTCTGCTGCAGCTCTGCTGGCACTCAGACTCTTCACCACCTCTGCTCCATTGCTGCCTGCTTGCCTTCTTGCAGTGGTGGCGGTGTGTGGTGCACGGCGAGCCGGAGATTGATGTGCAAAAGGTTGAGCCGGAGGCCAGCAAGCTGACTGATCTTGGTGCGTGGAGGTTTGCTTGTGCCGTTGGCACTGTGGGGTGGCCCCTCAAGCAAGGAACCAGGCAGCATGCGCCAAGCAACCAAGGTGTTGGCGGGATAACGCCAAACTTTTGTGTCGAGCTTGGTTTTTGGATGTGGGGCTGCACTCACCCGGGCTGTCCAACCAGATGTTCTCTGCCCCTGTTCTATCACAGACCCTGAGATGCGGGCGACTGGGGAGAAGGTGATGTGGGACAAGCGGCAGAGCTTTCCTCCGTGAATGATGCCCACCTTGCTTCCTGGCTTGCTGTGCAGACCCCGAGATGCGGGCGGCTGTGGAAAAGATGATGTGGGACCAGCGGCAGAGCAGATAACTTAAGTTGATGCCAGTTTACATCAGTCAATGCCCCCATCTCCCCTCCCCATCCCACCAATGTGCAGACCCGGAGATGCGGGCCACGGTTGAGAAGATGATGTGGGACCAGCGGCAGAAGGCGCTGGGCCTGCCCACGAGCGAGGAGCAGCGCAAGGCCGACATCATGAAGCAGGTCGGTTGAACTGAGAGGACCAGATTCGTTGATTCAGGGAGCAAATGGAGGCAAATTCAGCATCCATTGAGCTGGTCAGGCTGATCAATGCTGCTGCCGCCAGCAAGGATCGAGGAGCAGCGGAAGCCAACGTCATGATGCGATGTGTCAAGGATTGTACGAGCTCGACCTTCTTGTATATTGCTTGCGGCCAAAATCTGGCCATCGGGGCTGTGCTGGGCCGCCAGATTCCGGTTGGCGGCTGGCAACCCTCAGCCTGCCCTTCGGCCCAAGCTGTCGTCCCCATGCCTCACTCCTCCCGCTGCATTCACTTTGCCTGACGCAGTTCATGGCGCAGCACCCGGAAATGGACTTCTCCAATGCCAAGATCGACCTGGGCTAGCTTTCTGGCGGGCGTTCTTTTGTGGGACTGCTGCCCCATGCCAAGCCGCACCACAGCACTTGCACAGGCTGCTGGCAGGCCGGGCGCCTGGGCTGCATGCCATCTCGACCTGAACATGGTCTTCCAGTTGTAATTCCATGCCAGAAGTGGTGCGTGGTTGCGCTGCAGCACAGCTGCGCAGAGGTCGGCAGCCGGGCAATGAGCGGACGCGGCGACGAGCGCTGACTGGCGCAGCGCAGCTCGGTGGGGTTGGCAGGCAGGGCCCACATCGATTCCGTGCGCACTGCACTGCCTTGCTCTCACCTGCTGGACAAGCAGAGGCCGGCAGAGCAGGTCTAGGCGCCGACTCGGGTCGCCCAATTGCGCTGAGGGGGTCTGCAGCCGGTTGCCATGGCGCCGTCGAGCAAGGGCAAGGCCATTGGTGAGATCTGCGTTGCAATGAGGACCTCGGCGGGGCCATCACGCCGCCCACATGTGGCAAGAGCAGCTCCACGCCTCCTGGCCCGCCACCGCCGTCATCAATAAGTTGCAACCTCGCGATCGGCTTGCTGCGGATTGCCGGCGCGCCGCTAGCCGACCCCGCTGACCGTCTGCCGCCGCCGCCGCCGCCAGCCTAGGACGGCCCGAGGGCCGGGCACCCAAGCTGATCTTGTGTTGCCCCTTTCTCCCGCCACTGCAGGCATTGACCTGGGCACGTGCTTCAGGTCAGGCAGCAATGGTCTCATGCTCTGCTGCCTGCTGCCGCCGCCTCATGCTCGCCTGGACGGGAAGCGCTTTGGTCAGCCTGTTACCCTCAATGCTGTTGTTGGTCAACCATGGCTTCTTCAACAGCCTCAGTGCAGCCTACCTGGCCTCCTGTAGCAGCCCTACTGCATTTCAATTAAAGCCACGCATGTGCATGCGGCGCCCCTACTGTGCAGCTGCGTGGGTGTGTGGCAGAATGGCAAGGTCGAGATCATTGAGAATGACAGCGGCAACCGCACCACGCCCTCCATCGTGAGCGATTGTTTGGCATTTCCTGGGTGTCTTTCTGAATGGCAACTGAATTTGTGTATGACTGCTGCCAAGGGAAGCAGCAATGGCACCTGCGCCTTCTCCTCCTGTTGCCATCAGTCAAGGTGCACCTGCTCTGGTCCTCATGCCCAGGTGGCCTTCACCGACGAGGAGCGGCTGGTGGGAGAGGCGGCGCGCAACCAGGCGGCACAGAACCCGTGAGCTTCTTTCTTCCTGCATGGCAGCTAGGCGGTGTGGGTGGTTCAGCACAGCAGGCGGCGCAGACCCGTGAGCTGAGGGGTGTGCCAGCATGGCCGTTTGCATCCAGCAGTGGATGGTCAGCCATGGATAACAGGGCTTTAATGCGTTGCATTTGTGCAGCTGCCTGCGCTGAATGATTGGGCTTACCGGCATTGGGTGGCATTGAGTGTGGGCAGTCATGTACCCCTATGAGGCAGCTGTGAGGTGCACGCTGCCCAGCTCCACCCACTCTGCAGGCACAACACGGTGTTCGATGCCAAGCGTCTCATCGGCATGCGCTACTCAGGTGGGCGCCTGCAGCCGGCTGACCAGGCATGGCAGCAGCTGGGATGGCCAGAGCCGCCCTGGTTGGGCAGCCAGCACACTCGCAAGTGGGCCCTGCCAGTTGCCGATTGCAAAGCTTGCTGCGCAGGCGGCCTGCCTGGCCATCCATCCTACGCCTGCTGCACACTTCCGTTCATTTATCATACCAAACGATGCTCCCCATGGCAGACCCNGATTGTGAAGGCGGACTGTGAGCACTTTCCCTTCAAGGTTGTGTCGGGCGGCGGCGACAAGCCGTCCATCGAGGGTGCGCCCGCTGCTTGCTGTTCTTTGGGTGTTGCAAGGAGGGCATGCATGTGTGGTGGCATGTGGCAGCGACAAGCCGCCCATCGAGGGTGAGGCAGTTGGCATGTGGCTTGCTTGTTACCTATGTAGAAGGAGCAGGCGGGGCATGCATGTGTGAAGGCGGGGCGTCCGTTGCCTCGTTTCGCATTCCAACAGCCGCGCAGCTTTGGCGGTTCTTGACTGGCACACGCACTCGTCTGGTTTGCTGAATAGGCGGCAACCCATATGCACCTGTGCAGTGACCTACCGCGGCGAGCGCAAGGTGTTGACACCTGAGGAGGTGTCGGCGGCGGTGCTGGGCAAGATGCGCGATACCGCCGCGGCACGGCTGGGAGAGGAGGTCACGCAGGTGAATGCAACAGGGCAGTGTTTGTATGATGGATAAGCAACTTGCTGGGCGTGCGGTGCTGGGCAAGATGCGGGACACTGCTGCCGCACGGCTGGGAGAGGAGGTGACGCAGGTTAGTTGAACATGGCAGCTCTGCATGCGTTCGAGCCAGGCAAGGCTCCAGTGTGTTGTTTGTTCTGCTTGCAACCGACTCTCTGCCCTCGTTAGCTAGTGGTGCCCGCTGCCCCATGCAGCGTTTGCTCTGTGCATCGATTGACTGGGTTGTAACTTCCCTCTGCTGGTTCCTGTGTGCAGGCGGTCATCACTGTGCCCGCCTACTTCTCTGATGCCCAGCGCCAGGCCACCAAGGTAGGCGGGGACTGGACATGCTGCTTGATAGTGATGACGCTGCACGCTCGCTGGGCATGTGGATGCAGACAAAGAGGAGGGGCGGAGGGTTGGGACGGTGGCACGTTGCCATCATAGCACATGGCTGCAATTCACATTTGCCTAGTAATCAGCACTCCTGCCTGCTGCTGTCCTGAGTGCGGGACGCGGGCGTGGTTGCAGGCCCTTGCTACGCACACCACCCCAAATCCTTCCACTGCCGTCTGTACCCATCCGGGGTTCTGTTTTGCTTCTGCCCCGCAGGACGCGGGTGCGATTGCGGGCCTGGAGGTGCTGCGCATCATCAATGAGCCTACCGCCGCCGCCATTGCCTACGGCCTGGACAAGGCGGCGCAGGTGGGGTTGTTGTTTGTTGTTGGGTGCCTTCATGCTACCTGAGTTTGCCTTCAAGTTATTTTATGTGAGGCGTTACTTGGATGGCCTACGGCCTGGACAAGGCGGCGCAGGTGGGGTTCTGTGCCATCTGGGCACCCAATGTTACTCACAAAATGTGCAGCAGGGAGGTGCTGCCATTGCCTACGGCCTGGACAAGGCGGCGCAGGTCAGAGAGGGACAATTTGTGCTGAACTGCTGCCGTGCATTGCGCATGTGCGCCGGCACCGCTGGCAGGTGGAACATTGGGAAGGCACGCATGCAAGCCCTGGTGTTGCCCCGTGCAAATCCCACTCCCATCCCGCAGGACGAGGCACGCAACGTGCTGATTTTCGACCTGGGCGGCGGCTCNTTTTCGCTCAAATACATTTGGTGCACTTGATNGGCCAAATTTTTTTNGTNGCTTNGTTGACGCAGGACGAGGCGCGCAACGTGCTGATTTTCGACCTGGGCGGCGGCACCTTTGATGTCTCGCTGCTCACCATTGAGGACGGCATCTTCGAGGTCAAGGCCACGGGTGAGACCATGCTTCCCAAGTTCTGTCGCGCTGCTGCACTTTCCTATCTGCTTTGTCTCGCTCCTGACGATCGAGAACGGCATCTTCGAGGTCAAGGCCACCGGTGAGCACACTAGTTCTCGACCCTGCTGTATGCTGAAGGTTTGATGGCTTCCTGCTTGCCTGAACGCTGATGCTGACCATCGAGGACTGCATCTTTGAAATCATGGCCACAGGTCAAGGCCACGGGTGCGAGCAGGTTGAACATTCGGCGGGCCTGTGTGTGGAACAGGCACGGTGAGGAGCAGGTAGCGCGCTCAACCCGCCCATCCCTTCGGCGCTCCCCTACGCAGCCGGCGACACGCACCTGGGCGGCTCCGACTTTGATTCTCGCCTGGTGGCCCACTTTGCCGAGGTGAGCAGGCTACATTTGTCGCGAGGCGTAATTTGCTGTGAGGTTGGGCGGAAGGCACACCAATGAGTGGCTTTGACTCCCGCCTGGTGGCCCCACACGTTGCCGAGGTGCGGGGCACAGCAAGTTTACCGGTCTTAAGAACTGCATGCCTATCCCATGCGCTGCTCAACCCCGTGCCTTGGCGAAGCCTGCAGCCTGCCTTCTATAACAAGTGCCCTCCATGTGCACTTATCTCACACACAGGAGTTCAAGCGCAAGCACGGCATGGACCTGACCAGCTCGCCCCGCGCGCTGCGCCGCCTGCGCACCGCCTGCGAGCGTGCCAAGATCGCTCTCTCTAGCAGCGTGACCGCAAGCATTCATTTGGAGCACCTGTTCGAGGGTAAGTGATGCTTCCCAGCTGCGTTAACTTGCGGGTTTTGCTGCTGTTGGTGCATTCCAAGATTGCGCTGTCCAGCAGCGTGACTGCAAGCATCGACCTGGAGCACCTGTTTGAGGGTGAGTGGATGCTTTCCAGCTGCGTTAACTTGCGGGTTTTGCTGCTGTTGGTGCATTCCAAGATTGCGCTGTCAGCAGCGTGACTGCAAGTTTTGATCTGGAGCACCTGTTTGAGGGTGAGTGATGCTTGGGAGTTGCTGTGGCTTTATTGTGGCTTTATTGTTTGTTGCCCTTATCAAGTGCCAGAATTGCGCTGTCCAGCAGCGTCACCGCTTCCATTGACCTGGAGCACCTGTTTGAGGGTAAGTCGATGTTGCAAGTTGCACAGCCTTGGTTTCTTTCTGCTCGTTGTTGCTTGCTGGTTTGCTCATGTTTTGACTTTGTTTTAGCTCTCAGAGCGTCGCCGCAAGCATCGACCTGGAGCACCTGTCGAGTTGGTGGCTGGGAGGGTGGGTGCATGGGGGCTTCTAACTGCAGGGTGCACTTGTTTGATGTTCAATCGCTCGTTGGAGTTGCAATGCACTCTTGTCACAACCACAGTCTGCTTGCTGATGTACGCATGTCTGTAGGCTAGGGCTTCCTCTCGTCCATCACCCGCGCTCATGGTTGCTCTCAAGTGATCTCCAGGTTCCAATTGTTTGGAACCCTGTTTTGCACTGTGCTGCAGGCCAGGACTTCTTTTCCTCCATCAGCCGCGCGCGCTGCTCTCGCCACGGCTGCTTAATTCTGCAACTTAATATGGCAACTTGAATTAATCTTGTATTGGTTGCAGGCCAGGACTTCTTCTCCTCCATCAGCCGCGCGCGCTTCGAGGAGCTGTGCATGGACCTGTTCACCAAGTGCATGGAGCCCGTGGTGCGTGCAGTTTCCGCCATAATTTTTACAAATTGGCTGTTGAACTGGCATGGCAGCACGTGGTAACTGCATCGACCTGTTCACCAGTGTATGGAGCACGTGGTGCATGTCTTGGTTGACACTGGTGTGGGCGCCTGGGAATCGGCATGCCATGCGCAGCTGGTGGGCACAACTGTGAGCCACTGCCATGGTGTGCGCTTCTCGCTGTGGCCGAGCACCTATTTGGTGATCTCCTGGCAGCTCACCAACACACTCTTTGTGCTCCACCGCCCTCTGCAGCAACGCGTGCTCAAGGACTCGCGCATCGACAAGACCGAGGTGCACGACGTGGTGCTGGTGAGCGCACGTTTGGCTTGTGGACTGTTTGTGATGCTTATGCCTGAACGGATTGGCAGCAGGCAGCATTCGAGGTGCACGACGTGGTGCTGGTGAGCGCAAGAGCTGGGTTGGCGGCATCGATGATATCATGCCAGTTGTGAGGACAATCAGGACGAGTGATGCTTGCTCCAAGGCGCCGGTAGGGGGCATTGATGCCCCTGCCCCTGTGCGCTTCCCTCCTGCAGGTGGGCGGCTCCTCCCACAAGCATTGCTCCTTCCATTTACTGGTTGTGTTTGATTCCACAACAAGTTACCCAATGTGCCTCCCTCCGCAGGTGGGCGGCTCCACGCGCATCCCCAAGGTGCAGACCCTGCTCCAGGTGCGCTCAACTTCCGGCTACCTGTGGCGTCCAGCTCCGCGGGGGCTGGTGTGTGCACAGATACCAACATTGTGATCTGTGCACCGCGTGCTTGGCGTGGCACCCAGTGTGCCACTCGATCCCAGCAGAGCATACCCGAGACGAGCTGCCTTTGGCACAACGCGGCTGCTGACTTCCTTTCCTACCTCTCTATGTGCCCACCTTTACCTCTCCATGTGCCCACCCGCAGGAGTTCTTCAATGGCAAGGAGCTGTGCAAGTCGATCGACCCCGATGAGGCGGTGGCCTACGGCGCCGCTGTGCAGGTGGGCGAATGAGGGGGCAGCAAGGAGGCAGACAGGAGTGGCGGCTTGCCCTGGTCGATCTGTCCGGGCCATTGTGGGGTGCCTGCAGGACGGCCAGCCCAATTGCGCTCGCTGAACTCGTACATGGCCCTGTGGCCCCTCGTTTCCCATTGATTGCTGTGCAGGCCGCCATTCTGACGGGCGAGCAGGACGAGCAGGTGCGGACGGGGCTGCAGGAGGCTACTTGCCCTGCGGGTTGGCGGTAGGCTGCCGCTGCTCCTGCACCTGAATAGCGCCTCGTTGATGCCTGGTCTTTGAGCTGCTGCTTTCTGCAACATCCTCCCGCTTTACAGGTCACCGACCTGCTGCTGCTGGACGTGACGCCCCTCAGCCTGGGCATCGCTGTGTGTGAGTGGGTGGTTGCTGCCACTGCTGCTGTCATGGCGCGGTCCAATGCGATCGGCCCCCCGGGTGTGAGCCCAGGTGCGTTGTCAGTTGCCAACGCCGTGCGAGTATACAGGAGTTACTGCTTCAACCTGAAGTGCGGGCATCTGCCAAGCTCATGCACATCTTGTTCGTTCGCCCATCCACACCATGCAGCGGGCGGCATGATGGCCAAGGTGGCGAAGCGCAACAGCCGCCCCCTCCCCGCTGTTTTATCGTGGTCTTCGCATTCTCCGCATGACTAGTTTCGGTTAATTCACTCCTCCCAAACCGCAGCGGGGGGCATGATGGCCAAGGTGGTGAAGCGCAACAGCACCATCCCGGTGCTGCAGGAGAAGGAGTTCACCACGTGCGTGGACAACCAGTCGGTGGTGAGCAAGGGAGTAGCAACGTTGATTGTGTCGTTGCCGGCTTCAACACCACCTGACCGCAGCACTGGAGTTGCCTGGGTGCGCCGGTGGGGGTGAGCAGCAAGTGTTTACATGATAGGTATGCTGTAACATGATGCGCACGCATAACACGGCTTCAATTGAGTGGGCACGAGTGGTCATTTACTCACTTTGCAGGTCAAGATCGAGGTGTTTGAGGGGGAGCGCCGGCCTTGCGGCTGCGGCTGAAAGCCATTCTGCTGATTCTTGTACTGATTTGTACTGGTTGCCTGCAGGTCAAGATCGAGGTGTTTAAGGGGGAGCACTACCCTTCCGACGGCTGGGGACAGCCATTCTGCTGATTCCTTCGCTGAATGTGCATTTCCTTTCGCTGCAGGTCAAGATCGAGGTGTTTGAGGGGGAGCGGGCGCGCACCGAGGACAACAACCTGCTGGGCACCTTTGAGCTCACGGGTGGGTTGAGATGGGTGGAATGCATCGCAGAATGAGGGGCTCTGCCTTGCTGGGTGCTGTGTTGGGCACCTTTGAGCTCACGGGCGGGTCAACTTCCGCTCGCAACTGTCCATGGACAGTGGGCAGGTTTCAGCAAGGGATTGTCTGGCGGGACAGCCACCGCTCTGGTACCACCGCTCTCCCGCCGCCCAGCACCTCCGCTCTGCATGCCGAATCTCAGCTTCTGTGCTCTGCCCGCTGCGCCCTCCATGCAGGCATCCCGCCCGCGCCCCGCGGCGTGCCCAAGATCGCCGTCTCCTTCTCCATCGATGCCAACGGTGGGCGGTTGCGGCGNTTTTCTGCGCAAGCTGCTCTGTCGTTGCAGAGATGCCACCCTGCGGTTGCCTTTGGGACACCCACGCCGCCCTGGCCCTATGGTCGAGTAGCCAGCCAAAGTTTGCCTGCCTTCTATTTAAAGCCGCTGCAGGGCATCCTCTCACGGTGACCACAACTGTTCCCATCATTCATTCTTTCTGCTCCTCTGCCCCATGCAGGCATCCTGATCGTGACCGCAAAGGACAAGGGGTCCGGCAATGAAATTTGCAGGCAACCGGAGCGTAGTCTGTTTAAACGCTTTCTAGTGAACTCCTTCATGCTTGCAGGCATCCTGAACGTGACCGCCAAGGACAAGGGGTCCGGCAAGGTGCAGTCGATCACGATCAAGGAGACCGGGCGCCTCAGGTGCGCGCTTTTGCTTGCCTTAGATAATGCAGTTTGCATGTGATAGGTGGACAAGTGCAGTCGGTCACGATCAAGGGGAGCGGGCGTCTCAGGTGCGCTCCTTGCAGCCGGTTGGACCCCTCATGATGTAGCAGGGCGGTGCATTTGGGCTTGGAGTTGTAGCAATGCTGAGCATGCGCAGGGGTGCGATGCGGCTTGCTTGCCCTGCAGCTCCGATGAGCTGGCGCGGCTTTCGCCATCCGTGCTTTAGGCATCAGGGTACCACCGGGTTCGCCTTTATCCCGCAGCCCCGACGAGCTGGAGCGGCTGCCCTGCCTTTCATCCTTTGATTGGTATGGATTACAGGCATGAATGTTATGACACCCATGCAAATTCANTTTTTCTTCCTCCCCGCAGCCCCGATGAGCTGGAGCGGCTGGTGGAGGAGGCGGAGCGGCACAAGAAGGAGGTGATGCAGCTGTTAAACTTTTATCATCTAATGCCTGTCGGACAAATTTCTGCCGTACTGAGGAGGCCAAGGAGGCGGAGCGGCACAAGAAGGAGGTGAGAGCTGGATTCCGTGGCGGGTTGATCTGTGCCATTTGATCGCTGGCGCTTAATTAGCAGACTGTTCATCTCAAAAATGCAAGGGCTGCGATGTTATTTGCTGCGCAGGACGAGGAGATCAAGGCCAAGGCGGAGGCGCGCTCTGGCCTGGAGAACTACCTGTACAGGTGGGTGCAGCCTAGTCCTGCTCTAGTCTTGCCACTTTTTGCCAGCCCAAAGGTACTGTACCGGACGGGGGCTGCATTCTTTGTGGTGCTGAGTTCTGCTCGCAGAACAGCGTCGTGGCGAGGGACGGCACTCGGATCGCCTCACCTATCCCTTACCTGCTTCCCATCGTTCGATGCAGCGTCAAGCACTCGCTGGCGGACAGCAACATCGCGACCAAGATCAGCGCTGATGATGCAGCAAAGGTGGATGACGAGGTGGAGGCGGCGCTGCGCTGGGTGCAGACCAACCAGGTGTGGAGGGGGTTGGCTTGCCAANGTTTGGTGCCGTGCTTGCGATCGTAGTTGGCTGGAAGACCAGCTTGGGGAGGCCGCCCTCCGCTGGGTGCAGACCAAGCAGGTGCGGGGCAAGCTTCCTAAAGGTGTTGAGGTTGATTCAGTTGAACAAGTAATTTGACAAAGTCGACGACGAGGTGGAGGCGGCGCTGCGCTGGGTGCAGACCAACCAGGCAAGCCGCTGCTGCCCCCCTCTGAGCTGTCACCCTTGCAACCAATCCATCACCAATGTCTCCAACAACGTACACGTTGTGTTGACATGCACGCATGAGCTGGAGACACGATGGCAAGTTTCCCCACTCCCACCTCGTTGCAAGCTGCTCTCATTGAACACCCTCTCCCTTCGTCCTGCTTTCCCTGCAGCTCATGCCCGCTGACAAGTACGAGGAGCGCACAAAGCAGGTGGAGGCCTAGTGGACACAAACTCAACTCTTCTTGTTTTGGACCCGAAAGCTCACCTGCCTGCTCCACCTACTCCTCTCTCCCTGCAGCTCATGCCTGCCGACAAGTATGAGGAGCGCAAAAAGCAGGTGGAGGCGGTGGCAGCCCCCATCTTCTCCTCGCTCTACGGCGCAGCAGGTGCAGCGGGCGCAGCGGGCGGCGACATGGGCGGCATGGGAGGCATGGGAGGCGGCATGGGAGCCATGGGAGGCATGGGCGGAATGGGTGGCATGGGCGGCATGGGAGGTGAGTTCTGCACTAGACTGCATGTTGACTGCCTCTGGTGAAGACAATTAGACAATGCGTCGGCTGCTTGTGGTTGGCATTGTGGCATGTCAGCACATGCAGCCTGTGCTGCGACGGCAGGCTGCTGTTCATGTGCTCGGCTGTGCGCCTTCAGAGAGCCATGCAGCATGTGTGTGCCTTGGCAGCTGCCTCTGAGTGCTTTCATCATCTCCTGCGCATAATGCCCTGCGCCTCGTGCCCTGCAGGCATGGGTGGCATGGGCGCAGCAATGGGCGGCATGGGAGGCGGCATGGGAGGCGGCATGGGAGGCGGCATGGGCGGTGAGCCAACTGCTTAGTGTTTCGGGCAGCCGGCATGCCTTGATGGCTGTGGTGTTGCAGTTCGTGGCATTTGCACTGGACATCTTGCTGCACCTAGCAAGCAGCTACCCAYKTGCGCCTTGCCATGCGCTGCAGGTATGGACATGGGTGCACTGGCCGGCATGATGGGGGGCATGGGAGGTCAGTGCGCACTGCTGCTGCTGCCGCTGCTGCCGCTGCTGCCGCTGTCTCCCGCTTGCATGGCACCACCACACTGCTGCCGGAGGCAGCCACTGGACACGCGCATGTGTGGCTGCATGCCCGGCTTGGCCTGATGGCAGTCCGCAGATTAATCAACACCAACGGCTGACGTCCATTGTGCAGGCATGGGCGGCATGGGAGGCATGGGAGGCATGGGCGCCGGCGCCGGCAAGCCAGGCACGTGTGGCTGGCCTGTTTGCTTGNCCGCGTCTGTCGATTTCTCGCTCAGTTCATGATGCCCGGCAGCTAGTTGAGGAGGCAGGCAGCAGGAACTACATTCCACCATTGAAAGCCATGTTCATCCTGCACCACTTCCTTGTCCCCTTGTTCACCCTGCCTCCCAAGCAGGCGGCTATAGCTTTGCGACCTCCGACCCGTCCTGCTCCTCTCACACTGCTCCCACTTTTGCCACTCATATCTACGGAGCAGGCTATAGCTTCGACGAGGCGGGCAGCAGCGGCGACGAAATCCCCGACCTCGAACCTACGGAGGGCACGAGCGGCGCGGCGGGCGGCAGCGGCATGGGCGCCGGTGAGTGGAGGCTGGCTGGGTGCAGGAGAAGCAAGGCTGCGTACGCAGTATGCAACGTGCATGCGCGTGTTATTCCCGAGGCTGAATCGCGCACTGCCATGCATTGCTCTTGTGTGGCAATCGGCAAGTGGGGCAGCGCCTGCTGCTGCGTATTGGGCTGTCCACTCACCTGTCCGCCCTGCTTTAATGCTCATGTGCACCGCAGGCGGGTTTGGCGGCNATGCCCTTCACGCCCGCGGGCGCCGCAGGCGGGGCTGCCTGTGACGACGACAACGACGACGGCCCTCCAGGTCAGCATTGCGCAGCTGTTGNCATTATGTTTGATGTGTTGCATTCACGGGCGCAGCAGACGATGACGACGACGAGGGCCCGCCCGGTAAGCATTGCAACAACTGTTGCATTGCAGCAACCGTTGCATTGCAGCAACCGTTGCATTGTTCTCAATGTGTTGCGTTCATGGGTGCTGAGGAAGATGGTGACGACGAGGGCCCGCCAGGTCGGTGTTGCATTCCCTGCTTGTTGCATTCTGGCTGATGTGTTGCATACATGGGTGCTCAGGAAGATGGTGACGACGATGAGGGCCCGCCAGGTCGGTGTTGCATTCCCTGCTCGTTGCATTCTCGCTGAAGTGTGGCATTCATGGGTGCCGAGGAAGATGGGCATCAGGCCCGCCAGGTCAGTTGCATGCCTCTTGATGTTGCCTGTGTGTCCCTTTGCAACCTGCCATTGGCTGAAAGGCAGGCGAAGCGAGGCGTGTCTGTGTGTTGTAGCACCCTGCCGCCACCACTGGCGTCTTATTGCGAGGCGGTTTCTCGACAACTTGCACGCAACTTAATTATTGTGCAGGCCTGGAGGGGTCCGAGGGACATGCGCCCGGCAAGGGCCCAGCGCTGGGTGGCATGGCCGGTGGCATGAGCGGGCTTGGAGGCATGGCCAGCATGGGCATGGCGGGTGCCGGCATGGGTGGCTTCGGCGCGGGCGGAGGTGCAGCGGCGGCCGGCTTTGACGATGACAGGTGGGTGTGAGGGCGGGCGGGGGCGGGTATGCAAGCTGGGCCACTGCTGCGGCTCTGCTCATGTGCCGGCGCAGCACTGGCCCTGACCCGGCTTGCTGCATGCAAGCACCTCCTGCACCCCCACCACCTCCCAGCCTCCAATCTTTTTCATTGTCTTCCATGCAGCGACGACGACGGCCCTCCCGGCCTGGAGTGAGCACCAGCTGAGCAGCAGAGTCAGCCTGCTGCACACTGCCACCCACCCTCGTCCTGACAGCCAGCTGCGGCAGTGCTGGGCGATGCTCCAATCGGGCACAGCGCTGTCGCGTTGCGGCAGCGGCAGCCCTCTCTGCCCAGATGCCTACCTGTTGCCGCAGCTATCCTGCACTGCGCATGCATTGTAGCTCTCAGTGTTGCGTAATGCTCTCTGCACTTGTAAGGCTCACATTCGCTGCTAAACAAAAGGGATGGGGTGGGGATCACATGGGGCACAACATATTTGCAACTTGTGAAGCATGGTGTGAAGGGAGGGGTGGCTTTGTATCAGACTGGCTGGAGACGTGTCAAAAGGTGCTGAAAAGGTCAGGGTGCATGGCACCGAAACATACGCTACGCACTTGCAAGGCTGCAACTAATTCATGGCGGGTGTGGAGGTGGTCGCGAGAGCTGGTGGCAAGAATTGCTGCTGGGCTAGAGCAGGTGCAGCAGGGGAGCATACAGCACAGCACGTGGCGAGGCATGAGCAAGACAGCTTAGATCAAGAGTATGGGGCAAGGACCAATTGAGGGGCAGCGAAGAACGCAACCGTAGTGGCTACAGCTGTAACTGTTAGCAGCCGTTAAAGCTGGGCAGAGAAGGTGAGCAGCACAGCAAGCCAGCTTCAAACCTTGGGGCTCTGAGCCTGTGTGGCCGGTGCCGCCTGTGCAGCACGGGCGTCCATTTCGCGGAGGGATGTGTCGCCGAGGGCCCCCGATGTGTCAAGCCGTCTGGGCGGGCGAGATTGTGGTCACTGTGACCTTGCCGCTCGCGGTGTCTATGACAGCAATCGTAACACATGCAGCGTCGCCCAGCTGGTCGGCGGCCGTCCGCCAGGCCGTGGCGTAGCTGCACGGCACGGGTGGGTGGTTGAGTCGGGTGAATAAGGAGCGGCCACGGGTCAGCAGGACAGCGGGCCGACCACGGCAACGGTGTGATACCTGCAGCACTTGAGCGGCCAGCTGCCCTCTTGCTGTGCACCGGGGGTGTAGCGCAGTATGCAGCACATCTCCATGCCACACACGCGGCAGCAGCATGCCGCACTGGCTGCACACGCAAGCTTTCCAGGCGGGCGAAACAGGCAGGCCGGCTGTTCCTGGCGCTCACTCGATCACGCGCTGCACGTCCTGGTTGCCTCTGGGGTTGACGTAAACGATGAAAGCGTTGGACAGGTCTTCAGTGGCGTCTGGACACTTGTCCAAGGTTGCCACCCATGCCATGCGAGCGTCCTCCCCACCCTTCAAAAGGTCCTTGCCAATCTTCTCCCCGGCTGTGTCTGGCGAGCCGCACAGGCTGGACAAGTAGCTGTTGTAAGCGGTCTCCCCGACCTTTTGGTTGCCAGAGGAGACTGGGACAGGAGTGGCATGGGCAGGGGCGCAGAAATGAGTCTGAGGGGCCTCAGGCGGGGTCAAAACTTGCCAGGGGCACAACTGATGCAGAGCCATGGCACATGTCGGCAACATCTGACACCCCGGCAATGCTCGCGGACGCGGGTAGTAACTTCACAGGCCTCTGCCTCCCAGGCCCGTATCATACCAACGATGCGATGCATCCCCAAGCTGCAGCCGCAGTATCAGCCAGCCTCCCCCATAGGCACCCACCATAGGTAGTGCTGTTGTCGGCCTCGAACCCGGTTCCATTGAACTTGTAGCACACCCCCTCCTTAGGGGTCGTGGCCCAGAATGCCCGGATGACCAGTGGGCCGCCCGTGGCGTTGGCCGGCAGCGTGGTGTTCCCGCCGCCGCTAGTGGGAGGTGTCAAGCCCGGGATTGTGGGCAGGGTCACACTGGGGCTGACCCCAGGGGAGGGGCTGGTGCCTGCGAGGGGCGTGCCGGGCATGTGCAGCAGCCATCGGCAACCATCTAGCAGCATACAGCTCTTGCCGCGAGCAATGCGGTATCTGCATGAGAAGCGCCGTCGCACGTGGTCAAGCTCCAATCACTCTTAACGCCTGGTTTCTGGCTGCGGACGCTGGCGGCAGGCTGCTACGCCGGCTGGCATGGCTGCTGCTTATGACACGCTTGTGGCTTACGACATGTGTGTGGCTGCTGGGCGGCGTGCATCACAACTCAGACACATGCAGCAGCAGTAGCGGCAGCAGCAGCAGCAAGGCTCCACTTGCATCCCAGCTTGTTGCAGTGCAGCCAAGCAGGCGCATGCAGCAATACCACTCACTGCACCTTGTCCCGACTTGCCCATGCACCCTCTCCTCTGTTCTCACCTGGGGTGGAAGGGGTGGTGGTACCTGTACTGGCGTTGTAATAGCCGCCCACAAATGTCACATCTGCGCCCGACCTGCAATGCATGGCCGGCGTGGCAAACCAGGGGCCGGTCACGGGTGCGTCGAGAGGCATCGGGTGAGGATCACTCCAGCCTAAACAGGTAGATGCGTTAGTATGTGGTGCACCCCGCCCCAGACTTGCATTCGGAACAGAGCCGTCTGGTCCTTGGTACCGTCGTAAGACAGCAGGCAGGTGCCAGCTGGCACCGTCTGCGGCGAGGCATTGGGAGTGAAGCTGGGCACCTCACAGCCGGCAGCCTGTGACAGGGGGCAGAGCGTCCAAAAGTAGCCTGCGGACGTTGAAGAGGGTTGCAGAGTGTTACGCCCAGCCAGGGCTGTATGCGCGGCTTCTACGCAAACAGTCAAATCCTTGGCTCACATCGTTCGTCGGCGTTGCATGCTCCTGCGCACTCGTCCGCCGACTTGGCGCTGATTGTTGCTAGGGCATCGATCGCTTGGTAGAAACGATTCTGAACAAAGCGCAGTTGGCAGGCAGGCAAATGGGTCACCAGCAAGTGTGTGCAATCGAGAGGGGCACCAGCAGGACAAGGAACGGGCAAAGAGCTGCACGTTCGAGTGCATATTCTCCCAGCACATACGGTGCGCCTTAACCCGTCTTAAAACCTTTGCAAAACCGGTGCGGCAGCCCGCGTCCTTGCCTCCAAATTTGTAAAGTTGCTCCACACGCTGCTGCCGCTGCTGCCAATGCCTCCCTGCAGCAGCCTGCGGGCTCCGCCCCCGTTCTGAGGGCTGTACATCCCCGCAACAAAAGGCACGCTCTTTCCGCCAGCAAGGAAGACCGCAGAGCGGTTTTGGGCGGGGTCCCAGCTGGTGACGCAGCCGCCTGGAGCCACAGTTGAGGAGTAGGTCGCGTTTGCTGCGGGAATGCCGCACCTGCACCATGGCAAGCCAAGCTGGCTGCTTCAAGCTGGCGGCTTCAAGCTGGGTGCTTCACATTGGCATTGAAGGGAATGCGCACGGCTCACGAGCAGCACCAGGCAGCTGCGTCGGTTGGCCTAGACGCTGTCGGCAAGCAAGCTGCAAGCATCTCACCCGCTGGTCACGTTGGTGGGGCACCAGCTGAAGAACTCGCACTTAGGGTCTTCATTGCATAGAACTGCGCATGCCTCGTCAGTATCTGCAATAAAAGCAGATGGGTGTGTCAAAAAAGCGGATGGGTGTGTCGCAACGAGAGGCTGCTGTGCAAGCCGCAGCACCAAGCCGCAGCACCAAGCAGCCTAGCACCATTCCGCAGCACTAAGCAGCATAGCGTCTGAGTTGGCAGCCGGCATGCAACAGTNGTGTGCCATGCAAGGTGGCAATGTTAGCATTGCCTGTAGTTGTGCTGTTTAGGACGACCAAGGAAATGTACAGTGCCTGGGGCTGCAAACGCACCGGGCACCAGTATTAAGGGGGAAAGTCAGGTGTGAGGCTGAGGCAGCGGCAGGGTTGGACGGATCAGCAGCGCATATGGCGCCTGCACGCGCCTTCCTTGCAAGCATGCCCCCGCCGCACTTGCCTCGCGAGTGAAGTTGGCCCAAGGGCCGGAAGCGGTGGAAGCAGGTGGTGTGGGCGTGCTTATTATGGGCGGGTTGAACGTGATGCCGCCCTGGGGTGGAGAAGCAAGGGATAAATGTGTGGTGCCAGGAAGCCCATGCCTCCCGCTGGCGGCGGCGCCACAGTATCACGGGCCGCAGAGTGTCGGGCGCGCCCCTGCGCGATCTATCGCATATTCACATGACCAGCACCGCGCCAGCTACAGGCAGCAGGCAGCCTGAGCGTCCCCCCGCACACCGCCGGCCTGGCTCGCCTGCTGCAGCCTCCTCGCGTGCGCGCTGCATGCCAGCAGGGCCGCTACAAACACGTAGGCGACAGCGGCGGCGGCCATTGCTCCCTTGTCAGCAAACCCGGCACTACTGCAGGGCCACTCGTTCGGCGGAGGCTTGTTAGGGACTCTCAGGTGAATGATTCGCAGGATCTAGGGTGAATAAGCAGCATTCCGGGCATGAACACCCTCAAACCCGCGCCGCCTGCAGGTGCCGCCGCCCGACGTGCACAGCACGGGACGGGTGCTGCCGAGATCACCTCCAAGACCTGAGCCTGCCGGCAGCTCGCTGCCCGATGAGCAGAGAGTGTCGCTGACTTGGTAGAGCACCCAGGCAGAATGGAGTATACTCGATACCAGCAGTGGAGGAAGAGGCCGCTATCCGGGGGTTGGACATTGTACACACATTAAGTTGCAACTTGCGGCATGGCGGCAGTGCACTCGGGCCAGCTGAGCAAAAGAGAAAAAATGCCATGTGGTGGACAATGGTGAGCAACAGCAGGTGTATCGTGATTTCATCAGGGAGGACCGATCCTCTGGCTGCTGAGCCCAGCGTTCCCTGCCATGCACCGGGGGCAGAGGGCGTGCACCACAGGTGTGGCAAACCTCTGATTGCGCTCCGCCGGTCACATGGGTATGCAGTTCAGGCTGAGCTGGCGCACCACAGGCGGTATGCGAAACGCCGCACCATACCGCACAGGCATGACGCTGTTCTCAGTGCGAGCTCTCAAGGTGCCACGAGTGTTACAGCAAGCCAGGAGCTTGAGCTGCAGCACACATTGCGTGAGGGTGACCAGCAGCCACCTGCGATTCTGTCAGAGTCAGACCAGGCGGGCGGGGGCTCAAGCAGGAAGAGGGGCAGTGCAGCCAAGCAAGCAAATGAGGGCAGTGGAGCAGCGGGTAAAACAAAATCCTGGCGGGGGGCGCGCCCGCCAGGCAAGGGAAGGGCATTTCAAAACTGGGGTAGAAAACTGGGGGCGGCCAGCGGCGGCTGGCGGCCGGGCGCTGCGCCGGTGCGTGCGCGTGCAACTAGCAAAAGTGAGGGGGAAAGAAGACGTCACAAGTCAGCCCGCTCTGCAAGGCTCACGTCATGCACTGTGGTCCTATGCTCCTGGTGCCAGGGAGCTGCTGCCACGCGCAGCTGGCAAGCTGCCTATGGGGGCTGCAGCGAGGCGCAACGCCCCCCGCGGGGCTGCCGTGATGTGCTAGAGGCGCAGCACGCTCAGCAGGCTGCTGCAGGTGTCCATGAACAAGAAGAGGTCTCCAGAGAGGCGCTGCAAGCAAAGCGGGTGGGGGTTCCAGATGTGAGCACAGGGTGTGGGAGAGCAGCATCCCGCAGAGCACCCCTACAGCGCGTGCAGGGCAAGCAGGGACCAACAAATGCAAACCCAGTCCTGCAGTCGCCGCTCTTGCGCGTGTCAACCCTGGTTGAAAAAATCCACAGAATAGCAGCCCACCTGGAAATCAAGCGAATACTCCCCATCCCGCATCTTGTACGACACACACACAGTGCACGGAGAGAGTTTGCAGGCAGCAGCCCACCTGGAAGTCGAGCGAGTACTTCCCAATCCAGCATCTTGCACAAAACACAACACAGTGCATGGAGGCAATTTGCAGAACAGCAGCCCACCTGGAAGTCGAGCGAATACTCCCCGTCCCGCATCTTGTACAGCTGCGCCTCAAACTTGACCTCCCGCTCCAGGGTGCCTGCGGCTAAAGGGGAGTAAACACAAGGGGAGTGAACACAAGGGGAGTGAACAGCGGGCCCCACTGGGGCATCAACTACAACTGCTGCCGCTTGGCAAGACAAAATGCCTGCGTTGAAGCAGCAAACATGGGCGGAGAGAGTGCTGCCGAATCGCCTCAGCAAGCGCATGCTGCCAAGATGCACCAGCACCAGGACACAGCCGCACGCTCTCCAGCCGCCTTCTACCGCCCTGCCTCTCACCTGCGCCGCCGCCGCTGCCCACTACCGCCGCCGCCGCTTCCGCCATGCGCGCATCTTCTGCCGCCAGCGCCGCCGCCAAGCCGCCCTGCTGCTGCTGCGCTGCTGCCGCGGGCGATGCCTCCATCKCGACACCCATGCTATCATCCGAGGCGTCACGAGGCAGGCCTCCGCCCGCCCCTGCCTGGCCGTTGGGTGCTGCATCGCCGCCAGCCTCGCCTGCCGCGCCGGCGAGCGGCGTGAGGTGCAGGACCGCCCGGCACTTGAGGTTGTAAGGACCATTCTTCTTCCAGGACACACCGCAGTACTGCAGCGTGCGGTACAGCTCCTGCAGGTGTGGAGGGAGGGTGGGCGGGGGCGTGAGCATGGAGGTGTTGAGGGGCGCAAGCAGGGTGGGCAGGCGAGCAGCCAGCAAGCCGACAGCAAGGAGCGCCGCAACTGCACATCAACAGCAGGCCCTAGCCGCCTGCTGCAGCAGCCACTGAGAGTGCCCCCCTCAGCACCACTCCAGCCACCCACACTCGCCTGCATGATGGAGGAGGGGTGCGCACGCGAGCACAGGCCCAGGCGCCAGCGTCGCTCCACCACCAGGCGAGGCGCCGGCTGCAGGCTCGTGTTGCTGCGGCTGGTGGCCATCATGCCTGCAGGCAGCGGAGAGAGGATGTAAATGGCGAGGTTAGCATGAAAGGAGCAGGGGGCAGGCTTGTGTTGCTGCGGCTGGTGGCCATCAGTTGCCGGAATGAAGCACAGCAAGCATGGATCGCCCAGGCACGCCCAACCAAGTAAGCAGGACCACACACACCTGAGGGGAACGCAGCCAGCCCCGGGTCTGTCGCCTCCGTCATCTCCTCCTTCAAGTATGCGCTAGAAGGCATGCGGCGCCGGTTGTCAGCCATGAGGTAGTACGCTACTGAGGCCTGCGATGCGCGAGAACAGGCGAGCCAGTGTGTCTTGTGTTTGCACAGGTTGGCAGGGACCGTACAGGCAGGCAACAGGGCACAGACCGTGCACATGCTGCAGCAAGCCACTGAGCAGGGCGCCTCTTTGCACTGCCTCCTGCGCCCCAGCCGTTTCCACAATCGTAGATCCGCATGGCCCACCTTGTTCTGCTGCCGTGCACGCAGCGAGTCCACCACAAAGTCGCGCGTGAAGCCTGCAGGGGCATATCATCAATTCAATACAGATTGTGGGAGCAAAAATGTGACCAGGAACGGGACCGTAGGCCGCCCGGCGCAGCGTCGTTTCATGGCCAGCCTTGCTTCAGTTGCAGGCCAAGATGGCACATCATCTGAAAGAAATGCAGAGGGACCAGCTGCCAGGAGGCGCACCTAGCCGCACCACGTCTCGCACAATCTCTTCGTCCACATGCGTGCCCGCCGCCACCGGGTCCGCCTGCACCTCACAAACAGCCCCAGCAAGGCAATGGTTGGCACACTAGACGGCACACTAGAGACGCGTGCGCGTCAGCATGCTCAGGTCTCCCCCTAAGCATGCTCATGCCACCATGTGCCCCTCGCTGGGTGCACACACCCCTGCCATTGCAGCCCACCAGCCCACTCGCCTGCATGACCGCTAGGTAGCGAGGCAGGTGCACCGTGAACCAGGGATGCTGCCTGCAGGTGCCAGGGTTTGGCGAGGGGGCCTTTGGTCAGCCGCCAGGCAACTGGTGCGTGATTGTCAGTGCCGGCATTGGAACCCAGCCAGGCCGCGTGCAGCACTGTTTTGAGCAGGCCGGCCAGCAGCATGCCAAGCCCCCACCAGCAACAGCCCAATCCCCGCCCGTCGCAGCCCCACTCTTCACTGGTTCTTCCCACCTGATCTCCGGGATGGTGATGCGTTTGAGCGGGTCGACCAGCAGCATGCGGGGGATGAGGTCGCGCGCTCCCGGGCTCAGGTGGCTGGGCAGCGTGTAGATGCCGCCCTGTGAAACAGTGGGGAAGGGTGATACTTGTTGGAACAACTCAGTTGCGGGATTGCTGGGCCGCATGGGCTCAGGTGGCTGGGCAGCGTGTAGATGCCTCCCTGCAGGGAAGAACCGTGAGGCCACCTTTCAAGCTAAGAAGCAGAGCGTAAACAGCAGATTTGGGACCCGGCGCGACTAAGCATACCAGGAACCCAATGCGCAACCCAATGTGCGTGGCCAATCAGCGTGCAAGCCAGAAAACCTGGACACTGGAGAGGTACACGCCCAACCCACCTTGATCTTCTTGAACAGGTTGGGGATGTTTTCGTCGTCAAAGGGCAGCGAGCCGCAGAGCAGGGCGTACAGGATGACGCCGCAGGACCAGACATCCACCTCGGGGCCCGCGTACAGCCGCCCAGAAATGACCTGCGGCATTGCACAGCCAGAGTGCACGAGATGGACACGAGACAGGCAGGAGAGAAGGAGGTGCAGGACCACACATTGACCTCAGGGCCCGCGTACAGCCGCCCGGAAATGACCTGTACAAGTGATGTAGCGTGCTTTGAGCGAGCAGTGCAGGGTGCCATGAGACTGCCAACAGCATGGCACATTTTTGTTGTGCACATGCCCTGCAAGTGCATTTCTGGCGCACCTCTGGCGCCGCATAGTTGGGGGAGCCGCAGGACGTTTTGAGGAAGTGCCCATCGCGCATCACGTTGGACAGCCCGAAGTCCGCAATCTTCACGTTCATCTTGCTGTCCAGAAGCAGGTTCTCGGGCTGCAAAGGAATGCAAGGGCAATGGAGGGAACAGGAGCGCAATGCTGCGACCTAGTGAGGGCAAACCCAAGCAGCGTTTCGCTGTCCAGCAGCAGGTTCTCAGGCTGCAGAAGACGCAGTCCAGTGCAAAGGCACTTCAGCACAGTACTTGGGGTGCAATCAAGCGTTGCGGCAAGCTGCATGTCAACGCAGCCATTGGGACGTTCTCACGCCACTCCGCCAGCACACACACCTTCAGGTCACGGTGCACCACCATGTTGCGGTGGCAGTACTCCACGCCCGAGATGATCTGCCAATGGAGAGTGGCAGGCCGTTGGTTAAGCCGTTGGTTGATGCCGAAACCGGCAGGCGCGGCAGCGGCAGTGCGCAGTCGCAGCAGCACTGGCGGCTGCAGCAGCTGCAGGGGCACTGCAGGACTCGTATATCCCGCGCTTGCTGGAAGAAGGCCTGCCTCGTTCTCCAGCAGCCAACATGTTGCAACAGCACAACACACAGCACAGCACAGCACAGCGTGGCACATTCGTAGCAGCACTCCTATCTGTCCGCGCCTGCTGGAAAAAGTGGCGAGCCTCGTCCTCCACCAGCAGTGCGCCCTCCGCACCAACCGCACCAGCAACAGGCACAGCACAGCACGGCACATTCATGTTCACAAAACACACGATGCTGTGTCACTGAAAAGCTCTGTCTGCACCTGCTGGAAGAAGTGGCGCGCCTCGTCCTCCAGCAGCCGCCCCTTCTCCACGATGTAGTCAAACAGCTCGCCCGCCTGCAGAGGAAATGCAATCAGCTTCGGTCAAACAAACTGCTGGCTGATCGCCTCAGAGACCGCCTCTCCACATTAGCAGTCAACAGCTCGCCCGCCTGCAGCACAATGTGGTAATGGCAGGGACGGCGTCAACATGAGGGGGACACACTGCTGCTGGCTGGACAGCAGCCCTTTTGGCAGCGGCGCAGCGAGAGCGGCGGCAGCCGCCGCCGCAACAGCAGCAGCAGCAAGCAGCAGTGGCCCAGCTACAGCAACAGCAGCAGCGTCCGCGAGGGCAGCTCTGCAAAGTCAAAGCTGCAAAGTCTGTATCTTGCCTACACATACTCCATCAGTTAGATAATCCCAAAATCTGCGAGTATATGTACAGACCAGCAACAGCACACCTTGACGTACTCCATGACCACGTAGATGTCGTTGGTCGTCTCCACCACCTCATAGAGCCGGATGATGTGCGGGTGCATGAACAGCCGCAGAATCTTGATTTCGCGCCGCACTGCGGCAGCGCGATGCGGAGGGGCGGCGGCAGCAGCGTGCGGTGACGGGGCAGCGATGAACACACGGAGCAGCATTGCTGCCGTTGGCTTGCACGGCAGCATTGCCACTGCTGCCGGTCGTCGCTGCGGCTGCTCCTGTTCCCTCCACCAGCTGCCCATCGCCCCTGCGCCCGCACCCTTCTCCTCCATGTCCATCTGCTTGATCTTCTTGCGGTTCAGAATCTTGATGGCCACCTTGTGCCCCGTCAGGATGTGCTCCGCCACCTTGACCTGCAGCAGGCGAGCACAAAGTAGGTCAGCGCGGCCGGGCGGCCACAACTGTGGCGTCACCCCAGGCGAGCTGCGGCAGCGGCCGGCAGGGGCGGAAAGCCGTCCGCCGGCGGCCCACCTTGCCGAAAGAGCCGATGCCCAGCGTCTTGCCCAGCCGGTAGTTCTGCAGGAAGAACTCGGCGCTGGAGGAGACGAAGCCCTGCGCCCCTGGCTGCCCTGCGTGGCCTGCGGCCGCGCCACCGTCTCCAGGCGACACTGAGGTCATTGTTGGTCCCGTCAGCTGCGGCGATAAGCGACCCTGCGGCGACCGGAGAGCTGCGAGCGGGCCAGGCGATGTCGGAGCGGGCTGGTGGGGCGTTGGAACGCGACTGTGCTATCAGGAGAGCGGAATGCACATACGACGAGGCCTGCAGACGCCATGTGGGTCCAACCTGCCAGTCGAGCGCAAGCATGGGGCGCCATCCGAAGGCTGCAAGCCCTCCGGGACAGTCGCACAGTGATCATCAACCATGCAGCGCGCCATCGTGAGCAGCGTGGCCCCCTGGGCGCCACAGAGCTGCGGCTCTCGCAGCAAGGTGGGCTGCGGGGCCTGTGCCGCGCTGAACACGCATGATCGCAGCTGCTGTGCAATTGGGGTGCTGCTCACGAACGCTGGGGAGCGCTGCCCTTGAGGGTCAGGGGCGCCCCTTTGCTGGGAAGCCCCACCCACTGGATCACCCTGAAACTTCAATCACGCCCCGCCGACGATCAGTGGCAGCCCCGATGCGCCCCCTCTGGCCAGCTACCCAGCCCGCCGCTGCCGCCGCCGCCGCCGCCGCCGCTGCCTGCAGGCCACGGCACCACGGCCCGCCCGGTGTGCGCGGCTGGTCGTGCGCGCTGCTGAGGGCGCTGCAGCTGCGGCCGAGGCCAAGCCGGTGACCAAGAGCAGCAAGAAGATTGCCGACAACATCACGGAGGTCATCGGTGCGCCTGGTTGCGCTGGCTGGGGCAGATTCGTTGCTCAGATTTGCGGCGGGGCAGACAGAGTGGCCGCGGCAGTTTGCCTGCTTATCCATTCGCTGTATCCATGAGTAGCAAGCAGTTGGGAGGGCTTCTGCTGTAGCAGGAGTGGTAGTAGCTGGCAGGTTCCGTGCTGCTGGCACCCCTCCAGCCTCCTCCGCGCAGGAACGCTCCTTGGCTCCTTGCCTCGTGGCCGCAAAGCCTGTCTGTGTTGCTGCTCATTCCCCCTCACCGCAGGCGACACGCCGATGGTGTTCCTGAACAAAGTCACTAAGGGCTGCGTGGCGCGGGTGGCAGCCAAGCTGGAGAGCTGCGAGCCCTGCAGCAGCGTCAAGGTGTGCGGCGCTGGGTGGGCAGGGCAACAGCAGCTGCTGCTCTGGCGCAGTCCCTATCGAAGCCGGAGAGCTGCTGCCAGCCGCGATGCGGCAATGCGACGGGGAGTTGGCGTGTAGGGCACCGCTTGAAACACTGATGTCCACAGGCATCCGGGTGCACAATGCCAAAGCGCGCGAGTGAACACCAGCCGCCCTACTTGGCCTGCTCTTGCAGGACCGCATCGGGCGCAACATGATTGAGGATGCGGAGGCAAAGGGGCTCATCATTCCGGGTGCGTATGCAGCCGTGCACAGCTGGCTAGCATCATAGCAGGGCGCAGGCTGTTCTGCAGCAGCACGTGCCGCGTGTGGCGGCGAGCAACTGTGCCGATTCAGCAACAGCTTACAAGTTCACTGCCGAGCTTGCTTTTTGACGTCTTGGTAATCCGACACACCATTCCTGGCAGGCACCACCACCCTGGTGGAGCCCACGAGCGGCAACACCGGCATTGGCCTTGCCTTTGTGGCCGCGGCAAAGGGATACAAGCTCATCCTGACCATGCCAGCCAGCATGAGGTGGGCGGCCAGCTGTCGTGCCAGCACGTTCCTTTTGCTGCATACTTGCCTGCTTGATGCGCGCCTCCTGGTGCCGCCAGGTGCAATGCGCCACGCTGCCGGGCAGTTTTGCTGCACATGCCGTGCAAGGTGGACGCGCAGGCATGAGCGACCGCCGCTGCTAAGCACCTTTGCCGCGTGCCCCCTCGGTGCTGCAGCCTGGAGCGGCGCGTGATGCTGCAGGCCTTTGGCGCGCAGCTGGTGCTGACCGACCCCGCCAAGGGTGCGGCTTGGGGGTTGATTTTGTTGCACTGCCTGGAACATGCAGCTGGCACGCGAGTGAGCCGCAGCTGATGTGCACCGACCCCCCCACGGCCGAGCTGCTGCTGTGCTCAGCTTGGGAACAGCTCGCCTTTCTTGGCATGACGGGTGTGTTGGCAAATGGCGAAGGCACGCCTGTCTGTTATCACAGCGCAGCCTCGGTACTTACATCTCTGCGCTTACATATCGGCGCGGCTGCAGGCATGAAGGGCGCGGTGGCCAAGGCAGAAGAGATTGCGGCCACCACCCCGCACTCGTACATCCTGCAGCAGTTTGACAACGCAGGTGGGCGTTGCTGTTGTTTGGGTGGGCTGCAAAACTGAGCCTGCGGTTGTGCAGCCTGCAGCAATTTGGGTGCCTTGGGATACATGCAGAGTGGGTCGCCCCCTCTGGCTGGTCGCATTGCTCGCCAGTTGCATGTAAAAACGGGTCTCCTCACCGGCAGTATTGGTTTACACCGTGTCTCGCCTGCAGCTAACGCCGACATCCACCGAAAAACCACGGGCCCGGAGATTTGGCGCGACTCGGCAGGCCAGGTGTGCTGCACCACCCACTTGGGCCTTCCTACCTGGCCCACCCCCGGAAGCCATCCTACCACGGCACATCAACCCAGTCTCTGTGAATTTCTGCCGGTGCACAGGTTGATTTCCTGGTCAGCGGCGTGGGCACCGCCTGCTGCCATTCACTTGCCATTTTTATCAACATCTCTTCCGGTGCGCAGGTGGATTTCCTGGTCAGCGGCGTGGGCACCGGCGGCACCATCACCGGAGTTGGAGAGTACCTCAAGGGGCAGGCAAGCTACACTGGTTGTTGCTGGCTGATGAGCTGTGATCTTCCTGCGCTCACCATGGCACCGAGCAGCAGCTTCGGAGACGCATCAACTGCGGAGCGGGGCTGTCACAGTGCACACGCATTGGTTGCTGTTTGCTGGATGTGGCCAACAGCTGCTGCTTACCAGCAGGACGGTTGCCGCTGCGCACGAAGCCACAGCCAACAAACGTTTGCGGGCTGCCCTCCCATCCCATCAACCTCCGCAGAAGTCGTCGGTCAAGGTGGTGGCTGTGGAGCCAGCAGAGTCGCCAGTGCTGAGCGGCGGCAAGCCAGGTGAGCCTGCCATGGGAACAGGAGCCACTTCAACATCAAACGCGCACCCTGAATGGAGCTGTGGCAATACAGGGGGGACACCCGTCAGGGCACAGTCTCAAGCACAGCTTGCTTGCGGGCTTTTTCCTTGCAGGTCCCCACAAGATCCAGGGCATCGGCGCCGGCTTTGTGCCGGGCGTTCTCAACACAGAGGTGTACGACGAGGTGCTGCAGGTGCGCTGCTGCCGATCAAGTAGCTGAACCTGTCGTTGATATTATTCGGACAGTCGCTGCACTGTGGGTGGGCTCAACACCCAGGTATGATGAAGTGCTGCAGGTGCGCTTCTGCTCGTTAGGTGCCAGGTGCTGCTGGCTAGATGGTGGTTGCTGCGATAGTTCAATGCTCTTTCTTGCAGCTTCCTTTGCCCTGCCCGCTGCCTGCCTGCTGACAAGCTTGGGCAATGAACACATCCCTTGCAAACTGCCTGCCCACCATCCGCCTGCGCCTGCGACCACCTAACTGACCCCTTGCCGCTCTCACTACAGATCCCCAGCGACGACGCGGTTGAGATGGCCAAGCGGTTAGCCAAGGAGGAGGGCCTGCTTGTGGGCATCTCCTCTGGCGCGGCAGTGCAGGTGGGTGGATGGTGTGAGCAGGTTGCGGCTGGCATGAGGAACATGCATGAAGAGCAGGCATGAGGAGGTCGCGGCAGGTGGCTGGCAGATGGCCAGCTGGTGGACACGCTCTGGCGTGCACGTTGTGCATGCTCTGTGAACACACCACTCACACCACTGCTGCTGCCTGGGGCGTTCTTTGATCGAGGGCACGGTCATCAACGCCTGCCTTTCCCTGCCCACACACACCCGCTCCCGCAGGCGGCCATTGRGGTGGCACGGCGGCCCGAGAACGCGGGCAAGCTGGTGGTGGTGATCATCCCCTCCTTTGGCGAGCGCTACCTGTCCTCGGGTGAGGCTGTTTGAGTATTTGTCGATTGCACGCTGCTCCACGTGGCTGTTTGCACCCACACCTTGCGTGCAGGCTCTGCTCGTCCCGCAGCACCGTGCACCTCTGCTCTTTGCCACCACCCAGTTCTTTGATTTGTGGAGTGCCACGTGCAGAATTTGCCTACTAATCAGCGCTTTGTCTTGGCCAATGTCCCCGCAGTGCTGTTCTCCTCGATCCGCGAGGAGTGCGAGCGCATGGGCGTGAACGAGCGGGTTCTCATCTCAGACGAGGCGGGCCGCCAGTTCTACGTGCCGCCGCTTCGCTCCGCCGACAGCTGAGCAGCTGCTGCTACGGCTCGGCAGCACCAGGCTGCTACAGCTTGGCAGGACCAGCAGCTGAGCAGTGCTGACCGCCTGCCAGTTCTACGTGCCGCCGCTGCGCTCCGCCGACAGCTGAGCAGCTGCTGCTGCGGCTTGGCAGGACAAGCAGCTGAGCGGCCCTGACCTGCAAAGCTGAGCAGCCCAGTCCTGCTGCCCTCTGCGCTCAGCACTTGCCGGTGCTGCGCTGTCCTGTGCTTGCACCCCTGCTCGCGCCGCTACCTGTCTCGTTTTCCTTTCAAGACTGTCCGTCTGGGCATATCGGTTTTGCCCAAACACTGTCTCTTCCTTTTTGCCCGCTGCATTCTTGCATTCTTGCGGCAGCCAACTCCCTTGTCAACAGTGGCTGCGCCCGTGTGCAGCCAGCCAACCTTCCTCCGCTCTTTCAGATCCCTGGCCCTCGTGGTTTGGTGCACCCAACACTCAACGGCCACTCATTACCACCCTTGCATGTTCTCCGCTCCCATCGGACCCCCGCCCTCAGATTCTTTCTGACTTGGCTGCGTCTCTGCCTGGTATCATGGTAACAGCGCATGCCCGCGCTGGCTTGCACGCTGCCGCTTGAGCGCCGACCTGGCGGCGCTCCCACCAGGGGCCAAGAAGGTCCGCGCTCTACCCGGTCACGAGGAGTGAAGCCAAAATCATGCTCGATGCGTGAGTCGAACGATCTTCGGAACCCCTGCAAGGGTACCGCGTGAGGCCCAGGCGCTCGCCAGCTTCTTAACGCGGACGTACGGTCCTTGCCGACACTCCCGATCGCCGTTGCAAGGACGTTGTGGGCCGTGCGATAAGCTGCCAGCGTCCTGCAAGACCGAGCGCGAGCCTTGGCACCAAATGGCTCGAGCGCGTTCCTGGCTGCTTGCTGTGGCCCTGGCCGTAGCGTACGCGGCGTCGCAGGCTCGCGCGGCAACGGATGCGGTGGGTTTCAAGATGCCCCGCTTCGCTGCCGCCGCCGCTGCCGCTGCCGGTTCAGGGACAGCCACCCATTCATGCGTGCCGCATGCTGTGCTCTTGGCTGCAAGCCGCCCTGATGGCCGCAACATCTCTGCACCTGCAGGCTTACTGGGAGGAGCAGGCGGCAGCGGTCAAGGCTGCCTGCAGCCTGTCCAGCTTCTATGGCGAGGTGTGGGCGCCACTTCCCGCACAGCGATGGTTGCACAACATTGAACGCAGCACCTGGCCAGTCAACAGACCACCTGAGCAGCGGATCTGAGGGCCCACTCAATTCTTATCTCCGTACGCAGGACTTTTACATGGGTGCTCGGGTGCTGAGCACCCAGATGGCCAACACCGTGGGCGCCTGCTGCGCGCAGTGCGACGCAAACCCCACCTGCGACAGGTGGGGCATGGAAGGCCACCCTGGAGGCGTGACTTGGGGCTGCGCTTCACACCAGCCGTGCGTCAACATAAGCTGTGCCAACTGTGCGCACGCTGCCTGCTGTACAGGTGGACATACTGCTCCCTCGCACAAACCAATGGGTGAGCTGCCTGCAGCGGTTTTGATTGGTTGGGCGGTGCACCAGTTTGCATGGGTAGCAGGGCGGAACGCTGCACGGGTGCCTCACTCATGGCCCAGCCCAAGCATCCTGCACCACCTGCTGCATCGAAACTTGTTATGTCCGCAGATGTACCGTGCCGGTGGGACCCTTTGTCAATGCAACAGTGCCCCGCGGCACATGCATCCTTTCCAACTCCATCCCGCCCTCGAATCCAAACGTTTGGCTAAGCTGGAGCTACATGCAGCCGGTGCGCTGTGCCTGTTGTGCCTGCTGCGTTGCACAACCCTTGGTGCCCCACATGCATTGAATAGCCCTTGATGCCTTTGGCTTACTGAGTAGCAGATGCGCCTGTTGATGCGGTCGCTCCTGCTGCACTAATTGCAACTCGAAATGCTGCCTCGGGTGGTCAAACCGGCCTGCAGGGTGTAGTGTGGGGCTCAGGACGGAAGTCCTCTGCGCAAACTGTTCAAGCCATCACCACAGCAGCCAGCTACCAAGGTTGGGGGCAGGGCGCCGCTGCGTGGTTGCTGCCTGCCGCCAGCATGCCTGGATGGTGGCAGATGTGTGCAGGCGGTTGGCGAGAGCCCAGACTCTAACTTCTGTCACTCTGCCCATAGTTGCCTTGCAGACAACAGAGAATTCATTGACACGAGGCTCGACGCGTTCTTCTGCCGCAAAATAACGGGCGGAAACCTGCAGGTGCGGCAGCTGCCGCCTTTGTGCATGCTTGCTGCCACTGGAAAACGCCAGCGTCAGCTGCCGCTGTGCCTTGGGAGTCCCGCCTGGCGGGGGCACCAGCAAAATGAAACATAGTTGACTGCAACACCACAAGCTACCTGCCCTCACACTGCAGCTAACCGCGCTCACTGGCAGCATATTGACGGGACCGCCAGTTGCGATTGGTGACAAGGTGCGGCGGCCCAGCGCCTGGCCTTGTTCTCCTTGCTTTTCTTGCTACCTGCGCACTACGGCCGCACCAGTCGCCAGGAAGTTGCTCGCAGGAGCTGCTGTTCAGCGGACGGCTCTGTCCACTGCTCAACTGGCTGCTCAGCCCGCTGCTCAGCTCGCTGCTCAACTTGCCGCAACTGCCGTTTGCCCGCCCGCCTCAGGTTGCTTACACTGGGCTGACTGTGTTGGACCAGCAGTCCGCCAAATGGGCCATCCTGTACTCCAACTCCACCAAGTCATACTGGCGCTACCCAGCCGCCTACCTGGGAAACTGCGACGACTCAGAGGCCACGCCTGGTGGGGGTTGCGGTGTCGGTTGCGATGCCAGGATGCACAGGCCGCCGTGCACTTTTATTGGCATGCGTACACGCACTGGCACCTGGGCAGGCACCACACCCGCAGGCTGGTAGGGTAGAAAGGCCTGAACACATCAAACTTGCATCAGGATGGCATCCTGCCCCTCGCCCTCGACCTGCAGCCTGCACACCCAGCCCCTCTGGCGGGCGCAACGAGGAGGGGACGAGCTGCGAGGCAGATGGGGACTGCTGCTTCGGAATGATCTGCATGCCCCGAGGTGGGAACAGCTGCACCCTGGGCAAGCATCACTGTTTGGCCTGCTCTGAATTTGGGTCAGCATTTGGCCTTCTGTCGTGTTGAACCTAAGTGCAGCACCCGCCCTGCCTCCTTTTGCCCTTGCCTGCCACCCACAGTTGCCACAAACAACGCCAGCATTGTGGCAGACGTGGCACTGGTCACCAACCCCAAGGCCCCCGACCAGCCGGAGCTACGGATGTTCAACATTGCTCCCCCCGGCCAGGCCGATGGCCTGTCTGTGCTGCCACGAGAATGCACTGCCTTGGCGAGAGGTAGGCGCACTGGTTTTGCAGCAGTAGTGGCTGCCCTTGCAGGGGTGTCAACTCGGTGTGCGTCGGCAGCTGGAGCGTTGGGTCGCGAACAGCAGTAGTCGCGCTTGCAGGGTAGCTTGAAAGCTGGCTCGTGCTCTTTCTATCTGTCAATTCACAGAGCTGATTTGGACTAACTGGGCCGTCAACCCAAGGACTAGCGCGNACGCGCCCCCCAACGTCACCTGCCCTGAGCTGTCCACGGATCTGAAGTGGGGCGAAGGCATCACTGCAAGTGAGTCACAAACTTACAGCACTTTGGGTGCCGTAATCCACAACAGTGGTCCTAAATGGCACCCGCTTGCAGGCGGCTGAACCCATGTCAGCTTACCGGGCAAGCTCAAGAGATACACGCCCATGGGCCANCCCCCGTCTGCCTTGCAGATGCATCTGCGCCAGCCAACTTCACTGACACCGACCCCGTCCCTGTGAGCATGCTTTGCTTTCGGCATAGAGGGGTTGCCTTGTTGGTGCTGTGTCAGAACCAAGTGCATCCGGCCCCATGCCTGCTGCTCAGCGGACACTCCGTGAACCTCAGCTTGGTGCCTCACCCAGCCTGCCTGCTGCACCTGCATACGCCTGCATGCCTGCCTGCCCAGTGGCAGCCATAGCCACCAGTCGCCCTATCTCACCTGCCCTCCTTGTTTGCAGTGGGAGACCTGGGCGGCGCAGCTGTGCACGGATTTATCAGCAGCCGGCCAAAAGCTGGCGGAATCTTTCAAGAAGGGCGGGCTGGCGGCTGCACGGGCCTTCAATGCCACAACCTACGTCTGCGCTGCCGACGGGCGAAACCTGCTGGAGCTTGTGAGTGCTGCTCCTGTGCGACGTATTTGTGGCTGCAACGTTGTGACATGTGCTGGTGTGCAGCTGCACTGCATGTTGTTGAGGTGGTGGGTGCTGCTGCTGTGCAACATAAACTGTGGCTGCAGTTGTGCTGCATGTTAATTGTTGAAGTCACGGAAGTGCTGCATGTCGGCAGTTGCTTGCACTGCGTTGTATTGAACGGTGGCCGCATGCTTGGAAGAGGCACCCACAATTAGAGGCTGCTGGTCAGCGGGCTTGGCTGCTGCGTTCCCATGCTAGCCCTGAACGCACCCACCCACCTTGCGAACTCAAGCACACTTCCCCCTGCTGCCCTCGGGTGCAGTTTTACAACTACATCAACTCTCCGTTCACTGGGGACTGGGACTCTGTGGTCGAGTGAGCTGCTCTGTGTCGATGGCAGAGCCTCTAATTCCTTGGCTTTGATGCACTGCCTGCTGCCCAGCTGCTGCAACTAGCTTCCTTGGCTTCAAACTGCCATTTGCCACACACTCCCCCATCCTTTGATGCAGCTACGTGAATGCGTACACGGCTGGCGCCACCTCCACAGGGGCAGCTGCATGCGTGGGCCTAGCAGTGGTGGCACAGAATGGAACAGTGCTGAAAACCCAACAGGTGCACACACCGGTGGAAGCGAACAACCAGCAGCAGCAGGAGGATTCCTCGTCCTCCAACACTGGAGTCATCGTGGGAGTGGTGGTGGCAGTCGTGGTGGCGTGCCTAGGTGAGCACTAACTAGCGCACTGTTGTGGCAACAATGCGCAGTTTGTCCTGCGTTGTTCTTGCGGAGCGTGCTGCACATGGTGTGCCTGCTCAAGCGAGCCTCTTGACTTGCATCTGCTCACCTGCCAGGACCCTAAATGTTGCAGTGGGCATCCTGCTCGCCTACAGCATGTGCCATCCTCCCTGCTGTGCGTGCTGAGCGTGACATGCCAGATCACTCACCCACCCACCTAATCTCATTCCAATAATTGCAGTGGGCGCGCTGCTGGCCTTTTACATCGTTCGCCGCCGCAAGCGCCAGGGACTGGCTGATGCTGAGTCAAAGGGCTTTGGCTCGCCGGGGCAGGGAATGGCAGAAGGAGAGGTGGACGAATTCATCGATGTTAGCAGCTTCCCTGCCAAGCCAACTGGCGAGGCAGCGGCAACGGCAGCGGCGGCAGCAGGCGCGGCCGGTGGTGTAAGCAGCTACCCTATTGGCGGCGCACCACAGCAGCCAGGGACGCCCACCCCGGTCTCAGCCAGTGCCACATCGGCAGCTGAGGGCACAAGCAGGTGGAGTGGTGCAAGGGTGAATGGGTGGCAGACTGCGAGATTTGCAGGGCTCGCTTGAAGTGCAGTGTGCATTAAGCTGACGCCAGTTCAGAGCCGGGTTCATTCAGCAGTCCAGTGTGCACACAAGTGATGGCGCCTGTGCACGTGCCTGCTGCTCTCCCGATGCCGCAGCGGCCATGTCGGCACGCCGCCCTCCCGCAGCCGCGACTGGGTGCTCAGCGCCATTGCATCCACTCAGGTGAGTGATGGGACTGAAGGATGAGGTGCAATACACGTGTAACGCTGCGCCGACAAGTGGCAGCCGCCCGGCATGCCCAGCATGCGGCGGCGGCGGCGCCAAGCAGCCACTGCAGTNAATGCGCCTTGCAAGTCGTCCCTTCCAACTCCAAAGAAGCCCGCCCATTACAGCCACTCCATGTGCACTGCCTCACCCTGCAGGCCCAGCGAAGCGCGCGGCTGTCAGGCGGTTCAGATTCCGAGGCAGCCACCCTGGCATCCCCCCGCCGCGGCTCCAGCGGGCTGGATGCCCGGCCCTGGGAGATTGCTTTCGAGGAGCTGCACATCCATCGGGCCATCGGGGAGGGGTCGTTTGGCAAGGTGAGCGGCTGCCGGCTGGGCTAAATGTTCATGAGCCAAGCAGCGGTTTCTGCTGCACGTGCGCTGTGTACAATTAGTGTGCTGGTGTATCGGCGGGCACTGTTTGTCATGTCCAGCCATCTGTGCTCACACCTGCAGGTCTACCTGGGCTCCTGGCACGAGACCACGGTGGCCATCAAGATCCTGCTGGGCTCCACCATGGTGAACAGCGAGGCGGAGGCGGAGGAAGCGCTGGAGGCCTCTCGCAAGGCAAGTGCGGCCGTGAAACAGTCTGCATGTGCAGCTGGGACCTTCTGCCTGTGCAGACGGGCAGGCAACCGGTGGAAGGAGCGGTATCCACAAACTCTTGCACCGACGCTCCCCGCAGCATTCCCCTCTACGTACAAAATGCATGCGCGTGTGTTTAACAGTTGGCTGCTTTCTTGCTGGTGAGGCAGCTGGTTGATGAGGCGGGGCTGACGTGCCTGTCCTCCCTGCTGTGTGCTCGTGCACATGTTCTCTCGCTCTCAGCACCAATCGGTCTCGCTTGTGCCTTTTTTGCAGATGGTGGGGCAGCTGGACGATGAGGCTGGTCTGATGGCCTCCCTGCGCCACCCCAACTGCGTCTCCTTCTTCGCCGTCTGCCACAACCCGCCCTGCATGGTCACTGGTGAGGCAAGGAGGGCGGCTGTATGTTAGCACAAATCCTTGCGCTGCCGACCTGCCTTACACTTCCTGCGCCGCTGGCAAGGGTGTGTTTTGTGCGAGGGCTGACTGCTCCACCTGCTGCATTCCACTTCACCCCAGCACTTCCCCAACTTCTCGTGAACTTGCAGAGTACTGCGCACGAGGCGGCCTGGACTCTGTGCTGGCGGAGGCGCGGAGGGACCCTGCTGCCGCCGCTGAGCTGACCTGGAAGCGCCGCGTTTCCCTGGTGGGGGCCCTTGTCTGCACCACATTGTGTGCATGTGCAAGCTTAGCTTGGATGACGCATTGGCTGCATTCCTCCAGCCATTCATTGTGGCGAGTTGCAGTTCTTTTGGTAAGCCCCAGTCACCCCCGTCTCCTCCTCCTCTTCACAGCTGCTGGACGCGGCGCGCGGCATGCTGTACCTCCACCGCCGCTCCGTGCCGGTGCTGCACCGAGACCTGGTGCGAACAGCGCTGCTGCTGACTGGAATGGCTGCCATCCTGCGTGTGTCAGGGAAGCAGCTGGCCGTGTCACTGATGGAGCAACACGCGCACAGCAGTAGCAACTCCTCCAGCAGTGCTGAACCTTCGCTCGATAAGCTGCGTCCCGCACTTCTGACCCTATGGTTTGATCGCCTCCTGGCTGCCGCCTGCTGCAGAAATCGCCCAACATCCTGGTAGATGAGAACTGGCATGCAAAGGTGAGGATGTGCACGCTTGCGTGCTCCTCATAGGCATCCTTCTTGGATGGCCAGGTCCCTCTTGCTGACACTCCGCCCCTCAGCAGCCATACCTTTACCTTGCACCCAATGTGCGCATGCTTGTTGCCCCACATCCTGCCAACAGGTTGCAGACTCATACCTTGTCTATTTGGCACCCAGTTTGCACACCCTCTCTGTCCTATGTCCTCCCGCCAGGTGGCGGACTTCAACCTGAGCCGCATCATGGAGGACCCCAAGCGCACCAGCTCACTGGCGGCCATGAACCCGGTGAGGGGCATAATGCTGGGCGATGCGGCGTGGTGTGTAGACTGGGCGCACCGCTGGGCAGGCCGCTGGGCGATGCGGTGCAGGTGCTGCAGCGGACGAACTCAAGCAGCTCCCCTTGCCGCGGCCAGCCTTGATGCACAGCCTGCCACCATGACTTTGTGTGGATCGAGGTGCTGATCGCGTCCTCTAGCCCACTTCCTCATGCAGCGCTGGCTCGCGCCCGAAGTCATGCAGGCAAGCCGCTGCCTCAAAGCTGTCTTACAACAATCTGGGTTCGCAGTGCTTGTGCCGGCTGTTGGCTGCGGGGCGGCAGTGGTGGGCAGGTTGTTGCATCGCGCTTCACACACCTGACCCAGGATCTGCTGCCTCCTGCCTGCTCCCAGGGCGCGCACGCCAGCAAGCCATCCGATGTCTACTCCTTTGGGTGAGTTGGATGCAGGTCTCAGCAGCCCCTTCCCTTCTCATGAATGGCTTCACTGCCTGCGGCCACCAAGCATGGCTGCTTGCCGCATGCCCTGCCTCCACTTCACACCCTGCAGGATTGTTCTATGGGAGGTGCTCACCCTGCAGCTGCCCTTTGCAAGCGGCGCGCAAGGCCCCTGGCAGGTGCGGTGTGGCACATGTGGAGGGCATGCCATCCGTGCCACTGGCGCTGTCATACTACCGGTGTTTCATTGCTGCCGCATCCAGGCCAGGGCCTCTCTGCTACATTTACCCATGTACTCAGTAGCATGGTGCCCCGCTCGCCCCTCCCGCCGCAGCTGGTCGGCTTTGTGACGCACGGCGGGCGGCCGGAGGTGCCTCCAAGAGAGCAGCTGCCTGGAGAGGACACACCCCACTTTGAAGGGCTGGACGCTTATCTCGATCTCATGCAGCGCTGCTGGCACCAGGTGGGTGCTGCAGATGTGCATATTGGGAGCTGACTTGCCGCCGCATGTGTGTGCAGCCCGCTTCTGGCTCAGATAAAGCTTGCAAGACAGGCCGGACTGCGCTTTTCTCTGGCGAGCAGCAAAGTGCAACAAGTCTTCCCCGCTGAGCACGCTGAGCACGCGGCACACGCTGTGCACGCTTTGCAGGATCCGGCGGCACGGCCGGACTTTGCAGCCATCGTGGCGGAGCTCAAGTGAGCATCTGCCTGCTGACCGTTTTTGTGTTGGGAAGGCATAGTTGGGCATGCGCAGCTTGCCTGCCGCTTTGGGCGAGCGCCGTGCATGCAGCTTCCGGGCTTCCTCTCCGCCTCCGCCATGCTCAGCACTGCCGCTTACCCTTCCCACCATGTCATGCAGGGCGCTGTTAGCCTCTCTGCTGGGCAGCTCCGAAAACCTTATGAGCCCCACCTACCGCCAGCTGCTGAGCAAAGGGCCGTCTGGGGGAGCAGAGCTGCGGACCAGTGGCGGCGGCAGCGGCACTTCAGGGCCCGCGGCGGCAGATGGGGGCAGCAGCAGCGGTGCCCGGGGCAGTAGCAGCAGCGGGCAGCGGCAGGGGCCAACATGACTGGCATACGTATATGTATCCATGTATTTATCGGAACAAGTCCAGTTTATTAGAACTATTGAGGCACACCACCGCCTGTCCTCTGTGCCTAGCTCAGTTTGATGCTGGCCAACTTTTTGTAACTGCAGCCCCACTTGGGGGCAGCCTTACAGAATGGCACTGGCAAAGCGTGTTGGAGACATGTGCGACCTTGCCTGACTCGATATCAGCAAGCAGTGATGCATTCGAAACACTGCCAAGCTGCACTTCATGCGTCATCGGCGCCGCCGGCCGCCGCCGCCGCGCTGCTGCTGCTGCTCCGCCCGCCGCCCGCGCGCCTGCTTCATGCGCACAGTGATGCGCAGTGGCACTCCAGAGAACCCAAACTGCTTGCGGATTTGGCCTGCCAGGAAGCGTGTTGTGGCCGTGCTGAGCGGGGTGCTCCCGCTCACAAATGCCACGAATGTGGGCGGCCGCGCCTTGACCTGCGGCAGTCGGTGAGAGGCAGGCAAACTTTCAACTTGCAGGCTGGCTGCCAAGCACCGCATGCAGGGCATGCAAGGCAGCAGCTGCAGGGCAGCTGCTGCTACAGGTGTACACAGGCGTGCATGCCGGCATGCACGCCCAGCACACCCCGAGCAGCCCCACCTGAGAGATGTAGGTGACGCGGTTCAGCTCTTTGCCGCCCCCCACCTGGTACTCTGCTGCTATCTATTTTGGAAAGAGGGCGCATGGGACCAGGGTGATGATCAGTTGCTGGTGATTTGTCGAAAGGTGCCTTAGACACAGGCAGGACCGAAAGCCGCTCAGCCAGCCGGCATGAGCGGTATGTGGCTAGAGGCAACAGCACCGGCTCGCCATCCACACCCGCACCAGCCCACTTCTGTGCCCTTGCGATCGCCAAGGACACCCGCCCACCTGCTCGATCCAGCGATTGAGCTTGGAGGTGGGCACGCGCTGGTTCCACCGGGCATACATGGACAGCGCCGCCGGCAGCAGCTTGTCCGCACCCTTGCCGGTCAGGGCTGACATGCCCAGGATCGGCACGCCGCTGTGTGCGGGGCAGCGAGGGCAGCAGGGAGTGTTGAGTGAGGACAGGTGAGCGGCAAAAGTTTGAGTGTCTGCATTGCGGCACAAGCCGCCTGGGGTGCAGGAATGCTGCTGCACGAGGGCAAGGTTGGGAGGTGGAACAAATATCAGTTTGAGCCCTGCAGAAGTCAGCTCACCTAACGTCCGGCAGGCTGTCCTCCACAGTCTGCCGGATGAGCGCCAGGGCCTGCTGCCGCTGAGCTGGCGGCATCGCATCCAGCTTGTTGGCCACAATGAGCAGCAGGCGGCCCTCGGAGACCACGTCTGCGGCAGTTGGGGGGCAGGCGGCGTGTTTTGCGAGTTTGCAGCAGCTAGTCCAGCCCCCCTACAGCCCCTTTTTTTTCCGGAAAACCGAAGGTTCTCAGGATCACAGTGCCCAAGCTCACCCGAAGCCAGGGTGACCTCCCGGTGCGTCAGCCCTTCCCTCAGCTCCAGGGCTCGCTGCGCATCCACCAGCAGGGCCACCACGTGCACAAACTGCGCAAGGGGATGCGGGGCCGGGGGAGCACAGGTGTGCTGACGCAGGCGCTCATGGACTCCAGTCCCAGCTGGTCAGCACGGCACCAGCGGCGGCGGCACCAGCGGCAGCGGACCCTGCGCCCACTGCAAGATGAGCAGCGCTGCAGTGCCAGCTGTTTGGGGCCTGGCAGCCGCGGCACAGCCTCACTACAGCGATCCAACACAGTCCTACCTGCATCACCGACTTGGCTTCTGCCACCGTCTGCTCAGCCACCGCGCCGCCTGCATGCAGGGCAGCCAGTGCAGCAGTGATAGCGGCTGACCAGTGGCGCAGGGCGTTTGCACGCGACTGCAGCGTTGCAGCAACTAAGGCTAGGGCAGTAAGGCAAAAACAACGACTCCCTATTCCTGCCGCCACCGCTCACTCATTGGCAATGGCAGCCATGTTACAAGACGCAAACAGTATGGGGGGCCAGCAGGCGCATTTCCAGTGCGCTGGTCGCACAGCACCAGCAGGTGCAGCTAAGCAAGAAGGCAGCAAGCAATACAGCAGGAACAGCACAGCGCACCCGACTCATCATAGGCCGCCAGCTTGGTGCCCCCGGCAGCATGGGAACGCCAGCTTCATTTGCAAGGAGCCCATAGTACAGCAGCTGCAGAGCGCACCCGACTCATCATAAGCCGCCAGCTTGGTGCGGCGAATCCAGCCCGCGGTATCGACCAGCTCGATGTCGTGCCCCTCCCACTGCAATGAGTGCATTGAAAACCATTCAGCTGATCAGTTGGAAAGCTTGCAATGGCCAACCATGTCGACCAGCTCGATGTGGTGCCCCTCCCACTGCCGCCAGGCAAGAACCATTTGATCAGCAGTCAACAGCCTGGGCAGCCGCCATGCGCAGGCAGCAGTGCGATCTGAGCAGCCATCCGTGCAATGTCCTGCACCGGAACCCATGGTGCTGCACACGAGCATGTCTGTAGCCCTGCACGCCCCGATCCCCTGAACCGCACCTGTATCCGCTCCTTGATGGCGTCACGTGTAAGGCCCGGCTCTGGCCCTGTGAGGCACCGCTCGTCTTGCAGCAGCCAGTTGGTCAGTGTCGACTTGCCCTGCGGGTATGGTTGGTTTGGGGGAGCAAGGTGTGTGGGCAGCAGGTACGGGCAGCTCCTGGCCGAACAATCCGGTGGCAGCAGCAGTTCGAGGAAACTTGGGCAACCGTGCTTGACCGTAAGGAGGCGACACACCCGAGCATCCCTCAAACTGTCGACACCGCCAGCTCACCACATTGGGCAGCCCCATGATGGCGACCTTCAGAGGGCCCCTGCTGCTGCCGCTGCCCGCACCGCCCTCCGGCTCTGCTGCTGCTTCCCCTGCCTCCTGCTGCAAGTGCTGCTGCTCCGCTGCTGCTGCTGCTGCTGCTGCCGGCAGCTGGATTTGCTGCACCGCCGCCTGGCGGGCGGCCACTATTGGGTCCAGCAGAGGCTGCAGTGCTTCATATAGGTCACTCAGCCCCTCCCCTGTCATGGCTGAGAGGGCCACTGGCTCGCCAAACCCTAGCCGCACACTCTCGGCCAGCGTGGCAGATATGACCGCCTCATTGCCCACGCCCCGCCGCTCGCACTTGTTGGCCGCAAGCAGCACGTGGCAGCCGCGGGGCCGGCCGGGGCCGCTGCTGCTTTGGCTGCTGCTGCTGCTGCTAGGGCTGTCTATACTGCCTTCACTGCTGCTGCTGCTGCTGGGGGCGCGCATCACCGTTTTGCGCAGCCACCTGGCCAGCTGCTCATCAGGTGGCAGGGCTCCGGTCCTGCGGCACAGCGAGCCAGGCTGGGGCTCAGGTAAGCGGCAGCAATGCAGCTATTATTCGGACGGCGGCAGTTGCCCACATCACCCCCAGATCCAATTGCCGCAACTCACTGGCCGTCGAGAGCAGCAGCGTGCCCTCCAGCCAACCCCTACAAGCGCTGAACATCTGCAACTGCCCACATGCAAGTGCCGCACTCACTGGCCATCGATGAGCAGCAGCGCCACGTCCGAGCGGTTGAGCACGCGGCCGGTCAGCGCGGTGGCCCGCGCCTGGATCGTGTCCCCCGGCAGGAACGGCTCCAGCCCAGAGGTATCCACCACCTTGAACCTGAGCAGAGGATGTGGGCGGCATTGCATCCGTTTTCGTGGCGTGCGTATAAGCAGTGCTCCCCAATGGAGAGACGGTGCGGGGCTCTCACGCAGTGACGCAGCCGGCCGCTGGCACCCACAAGCACAGCATGCCAGCCTGGCTGGCGCAGATTTCGTATCAAATGTCATGCTAATACTCAGCTCGCTAAACCAGGGAGCTTGCCTGAGGTCTGCCAGCTTGGCAACGCCCTCCTGGTAGTCTCGCGTGACATGGCCGCCGGGGGTGTCGTGCACCAGCGCCTCCCGCCGCCGCACGAGGCGGTTGAACAGCGCGCTCTTGCCCACGTTGGGCCGCCCGATGATGGCCACCTGGGATAGTGGAGATGGGCGTGGGAGGGTGCGTGGTGGGTAGGCTTCAAGCGGCAAGAACAGCAGCCGCGGCGGCAGGCAGCGGCGGCGGCAGCTCGCTCGACCCAGCTCACAACGGGCAGCAGGTTATCTGGCAGCTCGGTGGCATAGTTCCGCGTCCATGCCAGGGCCCAGGCCGCCCTCCCAGGCTGCAGGAAGCGCCGTAGCATATGGCCCAGCGCGCTGGGCGGTCTGTGGCGGGCTGGCGATAGCTGGTAAACGGTTCGACGTGTTTAATATATTTTCATAAGCGAGCCGAGCCAAATGGCCGCCCAGGGCGGCCAATGCCGAAGCCGACGTGGCGGTCGGAGCGCAAAAGCAGGCCGCTCCGCCCTTCCCGGCACAATAGGACAGCGACCATGAGCGACGACGGCCGTGAGCGTGAGCTGGCGGACGCGCCGATGCAGGAGGCGCGGGACGACCGCCGTGAAGAGCGGCGGGAGGAGCGCCGCGACGACCGGCGGCCCGCCGAGGGCTCCGCGCAGCTCAAGTGCTTCGGGGGCGGCATCCCCGGGCACCGGGACGACGCCAAGCGGGGGGAGGGGGCGTGGGGGCTGGGGGGAGCGCCCGATGGGCCCGCCGAGCGGCCCACCACGGCCAGGGCGCGCCACCATGGCGCTGGGCATGCCCCC
>JADXDR010000129.1:77512-114652 GCA_025026875.1 Chlorella ohadii
GCGGCGCGTGGTGGTTGAGTCCTCGGATTATGAGGAAGAGGAGGCAGCCAGCAGCAGCAGCAGCAGCAGCAGCTCGGAGGAAGAAGAAGAGAAGTCAGAAGAGGAACAGTATCAGCCGCCGCCGCCCCGCCGCGGCCGCCGCCCGGCAGCAGCCCCAGCGCTGCCGCGCAAGCGCGGCCGGCCCGCTGGCAAGGCGACGCCGCGGGGAGGCGCCAAGGCGGCTGCGGCGGCAGCAGCTGATGAGGAGGATGAGGGTATGGCAGTGCCTAAGAAGCGAGCTCGGAAGGGTGCCGGCCATATTGATGCGCCCACCCAGGCGGAGGGCGGCTGGATCCTGGACCCGCACGCGGTGAGCTGCCTGCTGAGCAAGCTGCGCGCTTTCGCTGTTCGCTCATGTGCTGCTGCTGGCTGCGCCATAACCCTTCGTTGCTGCTTTTGTGGGTTTGTGTGCAACAGCCCATGTCCCCTCCATCTTTCCACCTGAGCCTCTGACCGGTTGTGCCCTTCATTCGCCTGCTGCAGCCGCTCATCTATCGAGACGTGGGCGGGGCGGGATCCCGGGTGGCGGCCTTCACGCTGGACGGCACCATCTGCGTGACCAAGTGAGTGGGAGGCATGTCGTTGCATGTGCTTGTGCCCTGGCATCTGCTGCTGTCCAGACCGGCTTGCAGCCGCCCCGCCAGGCTTGCGGCTGGCGATTGAATGTGCGCTTTCCCAGTACTCACCTGCAGCCTCATTCCCATGCTGTCCCCTTCCTTGCTGCAGGATGGGCCTGCCTTACGCCGGCAGTGCCACGGCTGGATGTACACTCACCTGCTTTCTTTCATACCTGGTCTCCTTCCTTCGCTGCCGCAGGATGGGCCTGCCGTACGCCGGCAGCGCTACGGATTGGATGTTCACGTACCCGCAGGTGCCGCACCGCCTGGTGGAGCTGCAGCGCGAGGGATACCTGCTGGTCATTATGAACAACCAGGCAAGGCAGGGTGGGCAGTGGGGCAAACATGGCCTTTCAAGAGGGGTGGAGGGGTGGGGCAATCTGCCCTTTAGAGTAATGTAATGCAGTGGGCAGAAATGCGGGTGGCGTGCCGGCGCTTGCATTGCGGGCGATCCCTGGCGACTCTGCTGCTGGTCCAACCCGCTTGCCTGGGCGTGCATCTGTACTAAAGCAAAGTGGCTGTCATGCCCCCACCTTCACGCAGGGCAACGTGAAGGGAGCGCTCAACGGCAAGGCCTCGGCCACCGCGCGCAGCAAGGTGGACGCCATTCTGGACAACCTGGCGGCGCACGGCGTGGACGGCACCCAGGTCAAGGTGAGCGGTCTTTAGCCAAAGCTCAAGGCAATCGGCAAAGGTGTCGCACAGCAGAAGTTCGGTGTGCCGGCGCTTCAGCTGTGCTCTCACAGCCTCGCGGTGCCAATGGGTGCCGGCTGCGCACTTTGAGGAGGCAGAGTCGCCAACAATGCTTACTGGTTTTGGCTAAGCCCTTTCATAGAAACGGCACATCTTGTCTTCTCTCCTCACAGGTGCTGCTGGCTCCCAGCATGGATGCGCTGAGGAAGCCGGACCCGGGCATGTGGCACTTCCTGGCAAACCGCCTGAACAGCGGCGTGCCCATCGGTAAGGGCTTTTGCCTCCTTTGTTATTTCTTGTTGATTCGGTGTCACATCGACTTGCAACTGTGCTTCACGTCCTGCCTTCACATATCAGTGCCTGCCATGCACCTCATGCCCATCACCTTACCTTGCCCTCGCCTTCCGCCCCTCCCACCCTCCGCATACCCTCCCTCCTCAGACCTGCGCACGTCGTTCTACGTTGGGGACGACGGTGGAGATGCTGGGTTCGCGGCGGCTGTGGGCTTGCGCTGCTTCCGGCCCGCCTCGTTCTTCAAGGGTAGGCCTGCTGTGCTGACTTCCTTCAGCGCTGCGCACATAGGCTACTTAGCAGGCACAGGCTGTGCTGACCCTTGCCTTGCTCTAGTGCTGCTCGTTTTTTGCCAGCATCAATAAGCAGCAGCAGCCACGGCTTTCCTGGTGGATAGTCCCAGGCATTGGGCCAGTTGCCCATATGCCCCTGCCGCTCCCTCTTCTCACAGGTGGGGGCGGAGTTGGCACAAAGGCTGCGCCTGCGGCCAGCGCAGTCCAATTGAACGAAGGCTTGGTGGATGTATTTGGGTGAGCAGTGCAGGCTTTGCAAATGCATTATGACAGAGCTCGCGGCAAGCCGTAGCGGGCGCTGCTGCGCACTGCTCGCGATGGAATGCTATTCCTGTGCTTGCGAAGTCTTTGCATGGGCAGCGGCGCTGCCCTCGCTGATTGACGGCGGCTGCACCTGGGCTGCTAGCCACTGAATCACACTGCCAGCATGACAGCAACGAAGAGGGCACCCACCACCGTCTGTTGTGTGCAGCCAGATGGAGCAGGCCTACGTGGAGAGGGGCGAGCCGGCCAGCAAGGTGAGACAAAGGCCTTGTTTCCAAGCTGAGATGTTGCAGCATCACCAGTCCAGTTGGCCCAGGAATGGATGCTTTACACACCTGGGCATCCCCACCCCACAAACTCTCCCTGACCTCGCCCTTCCACACTTCCGTTGTGCAGCTGGCGGCGCTGCGCCAGGCGAAGCAAGTCATTGCAAGCACCGCGCACGAGATCACCTGCGCTGCAGACTTGCAGGCGAGGGTCTCTGTGGGCGGTCCGCTGGACCATCTTTGGCCTTTATAGCCGAGTCATTGCCAGTTGCAGCACGTTGCACCAAGGATGCCGGAACATGCACATAGGTCTGGCACTGGGAGCTCTGCCATTGTTGCCCGGTGCGCGCAGGGTGTGCGCGGCATCGGCCCAGTCACCTCATCATGGATTGATGAATACTGCAAGAGCGGTGGGCGCTGCTTGGGGAAGTGGCTGCAGCTGCTCGGTGTGCACTGCATGCCGATGCGGCCCGGCCGCCAGGGCTCGACACTGGGCCCCCAGCAACACCTTTGCTTTGCATGTGTGTGCAGCTGCAGTAGCACCTGCAACAGCGCCTTTTCCAGCTGCTGCTACTGCTACAGCCTTTGCTGCCCCGACCAACGGCCGTCCGCTCCCTCTCGCCCGCCGCAGGGCGCATCCGGTATCTGGAGCGGCTGCAGGAAGAGCTCTGGGGCTGAGGGATCAATGCAACTTGGGCATGTCAGCGGTTGAGCGCAGCCAGCTCAGCTGAGTGCAGAAGGGAGCAGCGCCGCCCGCGCGGAATGACCAGCCATGTGTGAGGACGCATGCCGTNGCAACTGCGCCTCGTCTGTTTGACAAGCGCCGCCCGGCCAGCCNTGCCGGCGGCTGCCATGGCAATGTATGCAGAGCTTATTGTACGTCGTTCCCCTGCCCCATAGCTGTTAGCGGAGTTGCATTGATAGTGCGTGTAAGATCTGTGAAGGGTTGGCATGCAGCCACCTGCCGAGCACATTGCGGGGCTCCATTGCGGCGGCGGTGTGGCGGCCCTGCCGCGGCGCTCCCCGCAGCGCCTGCAAGCTCCAGGGCAGTTGATGCGCTCGGCTTGTTCGCGCTACTTGCCTAATTGCTGAGATCGACACCACAGTGCGCCTCCCCTGAGGCCGGGGTTCGAAAGCCCCTGTGCACACCCGCTTGGCCCAGCGTGTGGCTGCACATCGCCAATTGCCGGCGATCTCCTGGGCACGCTGAGACGCCGCCAGGGGGCCGCCGCACGCGCCCAAACCCTCCCGCCGCCCGCTGCCGCTCGCCGCTTGCCGCCATGTCGCGGCCGCGGCCGAAGTTTGTGCGGCTGCACCCTGCTGACAACCCGTCCACGCTGAACCCGGTTTTCTTTGGCCACCCGGACGAGTTTGTGCCACAGATTGACGAGAGTGAGGCTGTGGTAGATGGCAGGCTGTGGGGCAGGGCAGCCTCCCGCCAAGCCCTGCCAACCTGCACCTGCCCTAGGGCCTGGCTCAAGCCACCCAACGGCCACAGCACACACCCTGCCACTTCCCTGACCTCCTGCTGCTTCTTGGCCCCGTGCTCTTTCCAATGACCCTGCTTGGTGCCCGGTTGCCTATTCTGCTCTATTGCTGCAGCCACCGGGCGCATCGAGCGCTGGGGCATCGTGGATGATGATTCGACCAATGCGGACGCTGTGAGCTGCCCCGCAACATTTATGCCAGCAGCAAGCAATGCTGAGCATGCCTCAAGCATGCCAGGGATCCTGTGGATTATCATGCTGCTCTGTGGCATACCCATAGTAGCCTGCGAGTCTCACGGGGATATGTTTATCCCCCTCGGCATGCAAGTTGTTAAGGCTGTCGTCTGGCATGCTGTGTGCCACTTTCCCGCCTCCCATTGCAGACGGCTGCTGCGTGCTGCACGTCTTGCTGTCGTTCAATTGGACGCCGCCTCGCCTGCTTAATGGCCTTTGCAGGTCATGTACCGAATCATGAGTACTCAAATGATGTACGGAGGACATTTGGGAGGCCTGGACCTGGAAAAGCCAGGTGAGCTGATGGAGCCATGGCAGTAGATGTGTCATAGCCATGGCAGTAGATGTATAGTACTCGCCACGTTCCTGCCAAGCATGGCGGGTGTATGCCGCTTGCGCATTGCGGATCCACAGTCTCCGCCCATGCTCCACATTCTGCTCTTGTTGCCCCTCGCCCTTTGTAGGTGCAGTTTGCAGTTTGTGGATGCACTCAGCACACCGCTGCGCGTCGTGCACCCAACCATTGTATTCCTAACTCATCTTATTCCATTCCCATCGCCCTTTGCAGAGGTGCAGTTTGTGGATGCGCTGATTGCCCGCAAGGAGCGGGCGCTGCAGGCGGGCAAGGCGGCCGCGGCCCCGCTGTACAATTGAGGCGCCTGCTGTGGGTTGTCAGTGTACACAGTCTGCCACAGCCAGGGCACAACTGGGCAAACCCTGTGCCTCGCATGAGTAGCTATGAGTAGCTGGACCCGGGGTTCCTGTTGTACAGGCGGGACTACATCATTGATGTGGATCTGGCGCTGTATGAGCGCGACTTCCGCACCAACCCGCGCGTGTGGCGCCGCATCCGTGTGTCGGGCGGTACCAGCCTGGAGGCGCTGCAGGACAAAGTGCTGACCCCTGCCATGGTGAGAGGCGCAGTACCAAAAAGTTTGAGCGTGTTGGTCCAGTTGTTGCTGTGCTGCTGGTTTGACACTGCCTTCGTGTTATAATCTCGCCGCTTTTCACAGCAATTTACAACCATCATCTTTGTGCTGCAGGGCTGGACGCGTAACTATCACGGCTCAGTTTGGTGCGATCACCGTGACGGCACGATGTTTGGCGACCCAGAGTGCGTTCGGGTGGCCGCCTGGGTCTGCCTGCTTTCAGTTGCAGCAGCTTGCTGCAGCGCACTTGCTACCGCTGGATGCTGCTTTGCTTGAAGGCAAGCAGCCGCTGGGGTTTGCAAGCTGCGGATCCCTTTTCCTTGAACCCTTTGTGGCAGGAGCGGGGCGATTGATATGATGCACGTGGGCATGCATGTGAGTGTGGAGCGGCCGGTTTGGGATGCAGGCACCATGGATGTTTGTGTCTGTTACTGTGCGGCAGTTGCGACAGCGGGTCGGTGGCCAATGACTGCTGGGGTGCGATCTGGGCACGTGACGGCACTTTGTCCAAGCGCGGCCCATCTGCTGAAATAGAGCCAGCTGCACCGTCGTCTGGCCAGTGCCTCAATCCTGCCTTCGGCCCCTCTGCTTCCCCTGCTCCCCTGCAGTACTATGCATTTGTGGACCAGCGGCCCTGGCACCTGGCAGACCTCCTGCAGGCAGGTTGCAGCTGGAATCACAGAGGGGAATGCGCAGTAATGAAGCAGCTCAGCCTGCCACTTGGCCGCCAGCTCGCTCCTGCGCAAGAGCATGCTGATGCCTCTGCTCTTGCACCTTGCTCCGCTGGCACATGGCTGCAGGAGGAGGGCCAGCACCTCTCCTGGACGTACGACATTGGGGACAAGTGGCGGCACATGCTGACCGTGGTGCAGATCCTGCCAGAGGTAAGCTAATTGTTGGGCCATATGGTTGCTTTCTGGTTGGTCTTGGGCAGCTGGACATGTTTAGGGTGTATTTGCAAGGGGCCGGGACTAGCGCATGGTCCAACCCCTACCAGCCTCCTCCCTTCCATCTTCACACTGCAGGAGGAGAGCAACGGGCGGGTGCAGGTGCTGGAAGGGGCGATGGCCTGCCCGCCTGAGGACAGCAAGGGGCTGGAAGGCATGGGGCCCCGCTCGTACCAGGTGAGAAGTTTGGTGATTGATTGATTGTTCAGACAGACGTTGGCACCTGCTGGCAGCCGGAGGACAGCAAGGGGCTGGAAGACATGGGGCCACGCTCGTACCAGGTGAGGGGCGCTGGTCATGGGTTGACCAGTCAGGCAGTTGTGGGGCACTTCCAGCAGCTAGATGGCGTCAGCCGCCGGTGGGCATGGCACCGCCCCGCAAAAGTGCTTGTGATGTGTGCAAGTGCTGCACGGCCAATGGCACACGTAGCGTGCGCAGGCCATGAGGGGATAAGCTCAACCTGACATGGCCTCTGCCTTGCAACCGACCCTCTTTTCCTCTTTCCTCGCAATTCACCATGTGCAGGAGTTTCTGGACGAGTGGGCCGACCCCAAGTGGCGCACCAGCCGCGACGGCCACGAAACGCTGGCCGAGGCCTCAGCAGCGCTCAACTATCGGGACACGTGAGTGGCAGTCAGGGGTGTGGTGACTCTGGTCCCACATGTGACTTCTGCAGTTGTAGTGGTCCATTCGAAATGGATGGATGTTAGTCGCATGAAACTTTGCCATGCGCGCGCGCTGCCCCTGCCATCACTGCCCCACCCTTTCCCTGCCCTACCTCCCCACCCTCTGCAATGCTCAGCCCCGGCGGCTTCCAGCCCGAACGCTTCTCTGTGGCAGCGGCGCAGCGCGCTGTAGACGCTGCTCTGGCCAGCCGCGCCTCTGTCTCTTCCGGGGCCAAGCAGTTTTGCGTGCCGCTGCAGCCCGGCGGCGGGCTGCTGTGGGGCGAAGCGTGAGTGCTTGTTGTGGAGTTGTAGTGTGCGTGATTTGGTAGTTGGCTGCACATGGCAAGGGTTTATTGTTTAGTGCAGCGTCTCATGCAGCCATGTGGTGTGCCCAGTGCAGCAGCTGGATGTGCCTGTTGCATAGTTTAACCAAATGGTAATACCATATGGCACACTTCTAGAAGCTGGATCGTTTGAACAGCTGTGCTCCTCAGCGCATGCAACTCGTGCAAGTTATTCACCCCTTCCTGCATGCCATGCAGGAAACGCGGCCAGGAGGTGCGCTGCCAGCCGCAGTTTGGCGGAGGGTTCATGCAGGAAACAGTCGCCACCGGAAAGGATGCTCGGTCCATCTCACTGTGCGGCGCGTGCGGCAGCCCGCACAACCTGCAAATCTGCTCTGGGTGCAAGCTTGTTCGGTGAGTGCTTCTGTGGGCTCTTCAGTGTGTGGGGGTGATCTTGATGCGATCTGGTAGTGAACAAGTGCATGCATAATCGGAGCGCTCTACTGTCTGCCCGTCTCCCCCTCTGCACACGTGCACCCCTTTTACAACCCACCCTCAGGGTCTCCATGTGCTGCTCCCAACAGGTACTGCTCTAAAGAGTGTCAAAAGAACGCCTGGAGCATGAGGAGTGCAAGGCGGAGCAGGCACGGCGGGCGGCGCAGGGAGCCGCAAGCAGCAGCAGCGGACGCACTGGGTAGGCCGCCGGCTGCCTTTCTGACGCTCCTGGCTTAGTCCACAGCTCAGGCCAGCGAGGGAGTCTCATGCTTTCATTTGCTCACGTCTGTGTGACCACGTGATCCTTTCATGCTCGCTCTGTCTGACAATGTGTGATGCGCAATGTTGAAAGAAACAATAAAGCCAAGTCAAATCGGGTACGAGTGTGCAGCGGTGAGCAGAAGAGCGCAGAGATGCCGCACTGCTCGGCGGGTGGGCTGGGTTTTGAGTGACAGCAATGGCCAGGACTGCTGCCGCTGCTGCCGCTGCTGCTGCAGTGCCCCGTGTCCCTGCCTGCCGCGCAGCATGCAGCCGCCTCACTCCCACTCAATCGTTCCAGGGGGCTTGGAGGTCACGTCATACACCACCCGGTTCACGCTGCGCACTGCAGGGAGGCAAGYYGGGTTGGAGGCAGGGAAGGTAGTGAGCCATCCGAATGCTGAAGCAGGTACCTGGTTGGATGCTCGCGCTGCACCATCGCGCCGACTGCCACCACCGCATCACAGCAGCTGACCAATCTTGAGTGCCATGCCATCAGAATGACAGGCCAACACAGTGCGGCAAGTGAGCACTCTTGAGCCCCAAACAGACTTGCCTGTGTTGCAGATCTTGGTGGACACGTAGCGCAGGAAGTCGGGCTGGAAGGGGTACCTGCAGGTTGAAATGACATGGAAACCACAATCAATCAGCTGTGCGCACAACAGTCGGCAGACGAGAAACAGGAAAATCGGGCTAGAAGGGGTACCTGCAAAAGCAGCAGTGCAAGAGGCGTGAAGAGCGCTTGGAAATACTGCTGCGCAACATGCGGCAGCGGTGCACAGCCGTCACAGCTACCTAAGCCCCACAGCGAATCGACTGGCAATGCACTCATCTGCCATGGCTATATGCCAGCCCATGCACCCGCCCCGCCCCATGCGCCCCTCACCAGTCTGCCGTCATGCCATCGCTGCTGGTCACCGCACGCAGCGCGACCACGTGCGAGTGCGTCCGCTGGTCGCCCTGCACGCCTGCAGCAGGGCAAACAAGGAGGAAATGCAGCTGAACATGTCAGCACCATGTGTGGGCAGTGCAGCGGAGCGTGGCGGTCTTGCACAAGCAGGACCAACGGTGGCAAACCTGCCAGACCAGCAGCCCCAGGGGTTGCAACTCACAACCGAGCGGACAGGCAGGAGAGACGGCAAATTCTCAACACATCTTGCGCCACTGCACAGCGCGCTGCCCTGCCCCACCCACAACAGCTCACCCACGGAGCGTACGGGCAGGAAGACGGCAAAGGCCTGCCAGATCTTGTCATACAGCCCCCACTCCTTGATGGCGTTGATGAACACCTCGTCCACCTCGCGCAGCACGTCCAGGCGATCGCCCTCTGCAATTACAGTGGCACAAACAAGGAGGGCAAAAAATCGGCAGATGGAAATTGATGAACACCTCGTCCACCTCACGCAGCACGTCCAGGCGATCGCCCTCTGCAACAGTGCGGAAGGAAGTCATGTGTTATGTGAGCAACGCTGGCAAGCGTCTTGGTTGAGAGCGTCGACAAAATGTTCCGCCCGACCAATCCCACATCATCGATCTGTAAATGCACTTCATGCGGAATGCAGAACGCACCCGTGATGTCGCCAATGACGTGTGCCACTGCCAGGCCCTACCAACCCGCCTGTAATGCCGCACCCTCCAATGACCCACTGTTCAACTCACCCGTGACGTCTCCGATGATGCGCACCGCCAGGCCGGGGCCGGGAAAGGGGTGCCGCGCAATGAACTGCTCCGGCACGCCCAGCAGCCGGCCCAGCGCCCGCACCTCGTCCTGCACTTGTTGGGGACATTTTGCGTTTCAGAAGTGTGAGGGAAATGTGAGGCAGCGCAAGGTAGCAGGCCCAGCGCCCGCACCTCATCCTGTTCAGTCAGAATGACAGGGAGGAACGAACGTGTGGTTCAGGTGTGTGTGTGTCTGTCTGTCTGGTGTAAATGGCGGACAGCATTGTGTGTCAAGCTGACCCAGTCCAGCAGCCTTGCCGCCCCCAAAAGGGGAAGAGGCAGGGGCAGCCTACATATGTACACAGACAACCTTCGCACTGAACGCAGGCTGTTGATACCTTGAACAGCTCGCGCGACGGCTCGATAGACTTGCGCCGTGAGCTTTGATATTTCAGCCATTCAACCCTTGACCCCAACGTTCAACTTGAATTGAATCCAGCATTCAAAACGCACCTTGAACAGCTCGCGCAGCGGCTCAATCAGCTCAAACTGCAGGTCCTCGGGCAGGCCGCCCACCTGCGTTAGAGTGTGAAGTGGGCACACGGTCGAGCGCAAGTGCGGGTGAGGCAATGCAGCAATGAAGATGTGGTCCCTGCCAGCTGCAGCGCTCAGGCCAGGATGGTGCGCTTGCGCCACAGCAGCTCTGGCTGCCGCCCCCCCTAGCCCTGTGCATGCATGCATGCATGCATGGGCCTCATCGCGAACAGCGCAATGCCTCTGCTGTGCATGCCAAGCCGGCCAGCCTGCGCCCAGTGCCCCTCATTGCTCACGTTGTGGTGGCTCTTGATGGTGTGGCTGTGCTTCTGGCCCTTGCCGGGCGGCGGGCACGACTCAATGACGTCAGGGTAGAGCGTGCCCTGCGGGTGTGGGAAGAGAGGCGATATAGCTGTTTTGGTCAGATTTAGGAGTGGGCAGTTTGGTAAGGTGGCGTCGGGGTAGAGGGTGCCCTGCATTGAAAGGGAGGTTCGCATGAAGGTGAACGGTTACAAAGAACCAGGGACGCCACGGCCGGTCAGCCCAGCAGAGTGATGCAGTGACTTTGCCCAGAGGGAGCCTGTCCTGGGTGGTCTGAGTGCCAGCCTATGCACGCACATACAAACCACAGCGTGGCCCCCTGCTGACCTGCACCAGGAAGCGTGGCTTGTGGCCCAGCTCCTTCTCCAGCTTGTGTGCGTACTCGCTGCAGAGGTCCAAGGGATAGAGAGCATGCAACCTGGGTGTGTGTTTGCATGCGAGGCAGGCCTGCACAACCGTGACTACTTGGCTTGCACTCCTGCCTCGTTATCAAAACTGCATACAGCTGTTCGGCAAGCCCAAAATCGAAGTTCACAATCTGCACCTGAACACGTCGATGAACTCCGCGCCGATGGCCTTGCGCTTGGCCTCAGGGTCGGTCAGCCCCTTGAGCCGCCCCAGCATGCGGTCTGAGCAGGGGAAGGGGGTCGTGCAGCAGCACAGAATCATGGAGCTGCAAGGGGACGTGGGCAGTAAATCGCTGCAACAACCGGATGCGCCGAGCTGCAGGGCAAGGCCCTGCAGCAAGGCTGTGCATTTGCTGCGACTGCAGCCGCCATGCCGAAGCGTGGGCAGAGCGCAGCATCCATGGGCGTGAGGCAGCAGAGGGTGCACAACGGTGTTTGTTGCAACCCAAACTCAGCAGCGCAAGTTCACCTGCATCGTCCACCTTGGTGACGGGCAGGTGCAGGTGCTCGTTGAACGTGTCCATCACACGCTCAGCCTCCTGTATGGGCGCAGAATGAGACAGCAGGAAACCACACATGAATGGCTGGAGGCTTCAAGCCGGGCCACCCATGGAGGCGGGATGACACCCTGCAACTGCAGGCCTGTTGCACCACGGGTAACTGCGCTGTATGCTCGGCCTCGACAAGGCACGGCACNAGCNACGGCAAGGACCACAGCGTGCACAGCATGCTTGCCTTGTACCGCAGCAGGCCGTTGTCCACAAACACGCAGTGCAGCCGGTCGCCCAGCACCTGCGCAGCAGGCACAGCGTGCGCAGCAGCATGCCAGGGTCAGCATGCAGGTCTTGAGCAGGCGAAACACCGGGCTCGCGCTGACAGCTGGATGGAGGTCCCAGCACCCCGCAGCAAGCGCAGACCAAGGACAGGGCACGCCCTCTGCACCAGTGCTGCAGCCCGGCAAGACATCCGACGGCACAGGAGCAGCTGCCGCACCTTGTGCACCAGGGTGGCAGCCACAGTGGAGTCCACGCCGCCAGACAGCGCGCAAATCACGTGGTCCTCCGGCCCAACCTGCGCGTTTTAGTTGCACAGTGTGCATTCTTGTTTGTACATGTTTGCATGCTGCTGCTGTGATTGCGCAAGGCATGTTTGCGCAGCCTGTTGACTAAAGCAGCCTAATGTGCCAGCCCACCTGCTGCCGGATCTTCTCCATCTCCTCCTCCAGCACATCCTCCCAGTCCCAAGCTTTCCATATTCCAGCAAAACACTGCGACATTACCCTGCTATCATCCCACCTGCTGCCGGATCTTCTCCATCTCCTCCTCCAGCACGTCCTCCATCTTCCAGTCCCCAGTCATCTTGGCCACGTCAAACAAAAAGTGGCGGATCGTCTCCGCGCCGCGCTCGCTGCGAAAAGGAAGGCCGCAGCGACAGGAATTAGACATTATTGCAGCGTCGGCATGTAAGGGGCAGTGGACAAACGCAGCGCAGCCAGCCAGCATTAAAAGCCCGGATCCGGCTCGAGTGCGCACCTGTGCACCACCTCTGGGTGGTACTGCAGACCAAAGATGCGGCGCTCCGGGTTCTCAATCGCCACGATGGCGCCCTGCGGAGGGCAAGCAAGCGGGTGGAGCAGACACCCTAAGCGCCCCAGCGGTAGCGCAACGGCACTCACAGCTACAAAACAGCACGGCAAGCTGTGCAGCCAGCAGCGCAGCCAGCAGCGCTGCCACAGCAGGCGGTCGTCAGCTTGCAAGGAAGGCGCAAAAAAGCAACAGCAAGCAGCACCGTATCAAAAAAAAAAANCTACCACGCACCTGCTCGCTGCGTCCCACCACGGTGAAGCCTTCCGGCAGCCTCACCGCCTCGTTACAGCATTCACAGCAGCAAGCACGCAACAAACTCTCGCCCACCTGCTCGCTGCGGGCCACCACAGTGAAGCCCTCGGGCAGCTTGACCGCCTCATCGCCGTGGCTCATCCACACCAGCTGGCTGTCGGCGGTCTCGGTGGAGAACAGGGTGGAGTCGCGCACCACTGCAGGGACAACAGCACATAACAGTACAGCTATCATGAACCATCGTCTGCTGCTGTTCTTCCGGGCACAAGGAGCGGTTTTGGTGGAGAGCAGGGTGGTTGCGCACGACTGCAGGAGGCAACACGCGAAACACATTGAGGGGCACGCACATTACATACACAGCTGTCGAATGCTGCCCACCAGGCTTGCATTTCATCACCACTGCCGACAGCGCCCGCACAACCTCGTGGGTTTGCACTCTTACATGGTCGCATCCACCCACACACAGTGCTGCTTCCCACTCAGCTGCAACCACCAACAACACTGCTTCCCAGCATGCGCTATCACCACCCACCATTCATGGGCATGCGCCCGTACTCGCCGCCCGCCTCTGCCGTCTTCACCTCGCCGCCCAGCTGGTGCACGATGAGCTGCCGGGAGGCGGATGGTGGGGACGCAGACAACAAGCGGTTCAGGAAACATTGATAGATCAGTGGGGCTGGATGCTTTGGCCAGCTTGCAGATCGTTCTCAACAACAGATCAGCAGCATGGACCGCCTTGAGCACCGCAGCCCACCTGCATGCCGTAGCAGATGCCCAGCACCGGGATGGAGTTCTCCTTGCAGTAGTCAAAGAAGCCCTCGGGCACCTGCACAGCGGGCGCAGCACAGCGCAGCGCACAGCATGCTTGGTTCTGTGGCGCTGACTCCAGATCCCTGTGCCAACACCGTCCATTTGCGGTGGGCAGCGGCACTTCGCAGATGTTGGCTGGGCGGCAGCAAATACTGGCTGCTGCTTCGACTGCCACCGCAGTCCGCTGCCGGCGGCCGACTGCTCCAACTGCTGCCGCACTGCATGGGGTTTCAGCTGGCTGGCCGCTTTCCGAAGGAGCGCCTCACCCGGGGCGCCCCCTCCACATGCACGCTGTTGGGGCCGCCCGACAGAATGATGGTCTTGGGGTTGGCCTCCCGGATCCGCTCCTGCACAAACGCCAACAGACAGAGTCGTCGGCAGCCGACAGAATGACACAAGTTGCAAGGCGGTTGAGCTGCGGGATTGCACAGCAGCGACCATCCAGCTACGCCGCAGTCCCTGCTGCCGCGTGCTCCAGCTGGTGTACCAGTGTCACCAGCCTCGCTTACCTGACCCATACGCATCCTGGCAAGCAAGCGGCAAGCAAGCAACGGCCAGCTGGGCAGCGCCGCAAGGGCTAAGCACTGCGGCAGCGGCAGCAAGCAAAAAGGGACACACCATGGTGACGTCGCCAGGCATGAGCATGGACAGCACGCCATTCTCACGCACGCGGCGCGCAATCAGTTGTGTGTACTGCAAGTGGGGAACGCAGCACGCACGCAGGCGCCAGGGATCGAAAGAGCGCCGGGCGCCAAGCGCTAGGGCGGCTGTTGGCGGGCGGCGGCGCCTCCGCTCCTGCCTCCCACATGCATACGGCGCGGCGGCATTGCCAGCGGAACAGGAGCAACGCAAAGCGCGTTCTGGCAACAGAGATAGAGGCCCAGGCGCGCTGTGCAGGCCGCGAGCAGTGGCAACTCGGTGGTTTGTGCCTCCCGCCCGGCGCCCGCATTCTCAAACGCAAGCAACCACGCACCTGGCTGCCATAGTCCAGCACCAGGCAGGTGGCGTGCTTCTTAAATATGCCATTCTCCGTCTTGGCCTTCTTGGCCGCCGGCTCCGCCATCGCGATCACCCGCACTACCCTGGTTGCTGGCAGAGNCCGGGGGCGCCGCGCTGCGCGGGCGCTGGGTTTGTATTCGGCGGCTGCCCAGCGGCGGCTGAGGGCTGGCACAAGCACTGGCACAACGTGAGCGGTCGCAGGGCGGAGCATCCAGTGAAGCGAAAGGGGCTGCAGAGGCCTGCAGGTCGTGCAGCGGCGCCGCCACGCTGGCGGCAGCTGGCGGGCGCTGGCAGCTTCGCGGGGCTTGCAATGGCTATATCCTGGCCATGAGACATGGCTTGGCAGCTATTGAGCGAGCACATTAGAGGGGACTGTACGTTGCATTGGCACGGCTTGCGAGGCGGGCACACCCCTCCATGCAAGGTGCGCCGTGCATCCGAACGTGAACCGCCGCCAACCGAAGCAGCACAGCTGGTCCAGCATCTCGCTGCACCACAGGTGCACTGTGCAAACATGTCAGTGAGCAGCAGTATAAGGCAAGCTGTGGGACCAAATGAGCGGGAGCCTCTGGCTGAGGCTCTTGCACCCGTGCGATGGAACGCAAGGCGGCAGCGTGAGGGCGGCCAAACGCTTGCACCCGTGCGTCTCCCGGATGTGTTTATACCCATCCAACCTGTGGCCCATGTTGACCACAGAGCTGAGCTCGCCAGCATGTCCATATCAATCACAGCAAGCAGGACCATGCAGCTAACTGTGGGTGGCAGCTTGCAGTGGTCATCACAGCGCAGCAGGCGGCGGCGACGGCGGCGACATACAGGCCACTCCGTCGCTTGGGCCTGCCGGATGGACCGATCTGCTGCGCACCCGTTCAGCATTGCTGTGTGCAAGTCTCACATCCATCCGTCAGCTGCTGAGCGCTGGCGGGGCTGGAAGTCGCTCACCGCCCTCCAAACTTCGCCCCTAAGCCATCTAGCGGGCGTGCAACTTGCTCTAGAGACACATCGACTACAGCCAGGCAGCGATGGCGCTAGCCGGCGTGTCCACAACCCTGCTGCCGTCCTGCCCGCCAGCGCACCGATCTTTCCACCCGCTAGGCAGGCGTGACCGCCACCAGAGAGCAGCGGTGCAATGCCAAGCCGGCTGGCAGGAGGGCGGCGAGGCTGGCGGCTGGCGGCAGCGGGCAGCAGCGGCGGCAGCGGCCGCCCTGCTCACCGTGCAAGGCCTTGCGCTGCCGGCGGCCAGCCTCGCCGCGGCCTCCCCAGTGCCTTCAGTCGCAGCCGAGCTGCTGCAGCAGCAGGCGGTGCCGGCCCAGCAGACGCCTGATGCACTGGCGCTGCCGCCGCTGCCCTCTTCCTTCCCGCCGCTGCCGCCGCTGGCTCTGCCCAAGTACAAGCAGCTCACACTGAGCAACGGCTTGAGGGTGTTCTTGCTAGAGGATCACGAGCTGCCGGTGGTTCGAGGTGAGGTGCTGTCTGGGGAAGTTTGTTTTGAGTACGAGGCAGGGTTGTGCTGGCTCCTGCACCTGTGTTTGTGCATGCTGCTCAGGTCTTGGTTGTGCCGCAGCTGGCCTTGCGGCTTGCTTGAGTGGCTGCGTTTTTGTGCAGCCATTCGGAAGCTCGGCAAGGCAGCTGTGTAAGTGCTTGTGTGCAGCCTGTCAGCTATCGACTGGGCCACTGGGTCAATGGATGGTTGGTATCTTGTCAGTCGCCTGCCCGCCTGCCTGCCTGCCTGCCGCCCTGCAGGCTCGATCCTCATGCGCGGCGGCCAGCGTGCCTCTCCAGACGACAAGGTAGGCAGGGGCAGCGGCTTTAAACTTGTGGTAGAGAAAGGGCTAGGGCCATTGCCACCAGCCAGAGCTGCCGGCCTGGCATGCGTTACAGATGCTGTTTTGCAGACCGGAACAACATTGGGCACGTGGCTCCGTCCCATGCTCCCRGCCCACCCACCCTTCCCTCTGCTGCTGCCCCCCTCCCTTCCCCTCCACACCCCATCAGGTCGGACTGGCCACACTGTCGGCTGCAGTGCAGCGATCTGGAGGCTCGCTGCAGCACCCCAGCCAGCAGCTAGACGATGAGCTTGAGGAGCGGGCGGCCTCGATTGAGGGCGGGGCGGGGCCGGAGGCCTTTGGCTTCGGCTTCCAGTGCCTGAGCGAGGACACGCCCGGCGTGCTGCGGCTGTTTGCAGAGGTACGCTCGGGAGTGCTTGGGAATGAAGAATACAGTAGTGGGTGCTGCTGCGCAGCTGGGGTCTCTTGTGGTTGGAGAGCTGCCTAGGCGCGGGCATGGCAGGTGTGCTGCAGCTGTTTGCAGAGGTGAGGCCCTGCTGCAAAGGCCTGCAGATGGCAGCCGTTGCAGGGTTCCATTTTAGAACAGACCGTGCATACAGTGCACACTCAGTGCTGTGCAAGCCGGGCTGTGTGTGCGCAAGCTAGCTGCCTGCCTTCGGCCCTGCGTGCTGCAAGCCACTTGCTGTCCTTGACATGCGAGCTGCTGCAGGTGGTGCGAGAGCCGGCGCTGCCTCAGGACAAGCTGGACCTTGCTCGGCAGCAGGCACGTTTGTTGGAAGGGCTGATGCCCTGGTGTTGAAGTGTGTTTGTCACGCAACCTGTGCGGCTGTGGCATTCAGGCTGGCGGGTGCAATACTGCCTCGCAATGCTCTGTCGTTAGCAGAGCGTGAGGGAGAGCTGGAAGTGTTGCAGAGTGGCAACCACAGCCTACCTCACCCGCTGTCCACTCCTGTCGCTCGACTGCACTCCAGGTGCTCAGCGCACTTGAGCACCGCAACGACAACCCCTCTGCCATCCCTGGACGGGAGCTTGCCAAGATGATTTATGGCAAAGGCTCGGTGTTTGCTCGCGACCCAACGCCGGAGCAGGTGCGGTGTGGAGTGTGGGCATTGGGGCAACCACTGGGCAGGCTGGATAGAAGCATTTCAGCACGTGGCTTCAATGCGCTGGAGCAGCCTCACCGCTACGGCTCCTCCGCCCTCCCGCACGGTAGCTGCCCTCACCAGCGTGTTCACACCCACATGCCTACATTGACGTTGCAACTCCCTGCAGATTCAGTCCATCACAGTGGATGACATGCGCGCGTTCCTGCAGCGCTGGGAGCGGCCAGACAGCGCTGTGCTGGGCATCGTGGGCGACTTCCAGCCTGCACAGGTGCGCTGTGCTGTGCTGCGCTGCGCTGCGCTGGGCATCATGGACAGATGCGCCGCGCTGTGCTAATTTTTGCTGTGCGGTTTCTGCCTGCTTTGCAGCTGCGATGTAATGCTGCCGCTGTGCTGACTGCCATCCCTGCCTGTTGGGCCAATGGTGTAACTTGCGCCGTGCGCTGCTGTGGTTGCAGATGCAGCGCCTAGTGGAGGAGTGCTTTGGCAGCTGGGCGCCGCCGCCCGGCCAGCCCACGCCGCCATCGCTGCCCAACCCGCCCCTGCCCGACCAGGCAGCCATTGCCGGCAGGTGCGCGTGAGGCAGCAGTTGTGACATACACTGTAAAGATGCACAAGCCCGCGAGATCTGCACATGTGGATGTGCCGGGAGCCGTTGGGTGGTGCCGGCTGCCCAGCGCCTTGCACGGTGTGGCACAGTCAATCTGCACCAATTTCTGCTGTTTCTCTGGCTATCCAGGATTTTCCTGGTGGACGTGCCGGGAGCGCAGCAGGCGGCGGTGGCGATGGGGGAGCCGGGCATTCAGCTGATGGACCGAGATGAGTACAGCCTACAGGTGTGGGGAGACAGTTAGCTGGCTGCGGTGGGCTGTACCATTCGGGATGCATAGCTACTTGCGGCGCTGGCTGAGGCTGGCGTGTCGTTGACTGCGCCATGCAGAATGCGCTGCTGTTTGCGCAAGGGGCAGTCATGTCTTGTTNGTGCTGCCTTGCCCCGCTCACTATCCACCCATGTCGTCACGCTCCCCACCCCGCCTCCTGCCGTCTCAACTATCTCAACACGCCAGGTGCTGGACCGGCTGTTCAACGGCTTTGGTGGCCGCCTGTTCAACCAGATCCGCTCCCGGGAGGGCCTGGCCTATAGCGTGAGCGGCGGCTGGACCGCCACCCCCANTCGACCACCCGGGNACTTTTNCCNTGGCCNACNAGCNAGAAACCGCTCAGCCTGCAGCGCTGCTGGCCGCGCTGYYYYGGGCGCTGGAGGACGCAGTGGCCGCGCCGCCGACCGCCGATGAGTTGCGGCGTGCAAAGCAGGTGCGTGCTGGGGCAACGGGGCCGTGGCGATGCTGGTACTGGACCTCCCCTGTATCAGCATGGTGGGTCTGCTGGGGCTGCTCGAAAGCGCTGCAGCAGACGCAGCTGTATAGTTTATTCCGCTGTCCCCCACCTGCCCGTGTGCCCATGCAGGAAAGCGTGGAGAGCTTTGTGTTCAACTTTGCCTCCCGGCCCGCGCAGCTGTACCGCGCCCTGACATTCGACCTGCTGGGCATCCCGCAGGACTATCTTTTCAGGTCAGCGCTGCCCGACGGGTTTGCAATGCCGAATCCTGCAGCAGCCTGCAGCTGCCGAGGCAGTCTAAGCGGCATGTTGCTTTGGCCAGTTGGCACGGGCTGACGGTGGGCAGCAGGCAATGCTGCATGTGCTAGAGTTTGCTGCCTCTTGCCTTTACCTTGTGCTAACATTCCTTCCCCACCGCAGGTACAAGAGCGGCATTGAGCACGTGACCGCGGCGGACGTGCAGGCGGCGGCGCAGCGGCGGCTGCACCCGGCGCAGCAGACGGTTGTGGTGGCGGGGGATGCGGCTCGCCTGCGGCCTGAGCTTGAACGGCTGGGCCTGCCCATCGAGGACCTGCCATTGAGCTGATTATGCGTATGAATTGATCTTCTTAACAAACGAATGCTGTCCCGCTGATAAGGACTGCGGCTGAGCCGCAGCGTATGCGGGGGCTTAAGCTGTGGCGGGGAGGGCGGTTTGCGATGGGCAGGACGAGCGGCGATGCAGCTCCCAGCCAGCAGCAGCCCCCAACATGCTTAGTTCTCGGTCAACTATGCAATCACACTGCAAACACTCTTCTTGATCTGATCATGCAGGCCCCACGCTGGCCCACGTCCATGCAAGGGAAGCTGGCGGGCAGCTGGGCTAAGCGCGGGAACACTCGGTGCTCGCTAAACCCGCTATTGTTGCTGAGTTTCCTCCTCACAGGGCAGCCCAAGATCCCAGCGCAGCTCTCGCAAAGCTTGACAAGGCCTCTGGCTTTTGGTCCCGCCGAAACCGGGCGCCATGCGCGCCCCAGCACTCTGCTTCTTGATCGCTCTGGCGCTTGCAGTCAGCTGCGTTCATGGCCGCACGCTCAAGCAGGCAAGCCGGGCGAACAGGGTTTGGGGTCTGGCTCCAGGCCTGCAGACACCTTGCAGGGACCTGAAGCTCTGTGAAACGCATGAAGATGCCGGGCAGCGTCTGCGCCGGTCGATACCCGCCTGCCGCCGCCGCTGCCGCCACTCGCTGCCGCCGCCACTGCGGCACGTGCATCTCGAGCCCCCCCTGTTCTCCCCTTGCGCTGCCTGCTTGCAGACCGGCACCTTGTTCACGCCACCTGTCATTACGCCGCCTGTCACTCCTACATCTGTCTCCTCTCCATGGGCAAACTACACCCGCCAGGCAAGTACAAAGGGCGCCAGCACACCACGCAAGCGCGAATCGGTGCTGCCGCCGCTCCTCGCCTCCTGTTGCTGCTGACGCCGCTGCCCCCCAAAGCACCGCTACTCTGCAGTCACAAACCCTGTACATCGCCATCAAAACTCTCAACAGCACAATCACAGGCAAGCAGATCATGCATGTTTCCTTCGCTTGACTTAAGAGCGGCCAGAAAGAGCATCTGCAACAGCAGCAGATCTCCCGCCCGCCGCCGAGCTGCAGCTACTGATGCTGTTGCTCCTCCTGCCCCCAGGCAACGATGAGGAGTGTGCCCAGATCTGTAACCAGGACGTCAAGTGTGAATACTACAGCTGGTGCCCCGCCAACATGACTAGCGGGTGAGGCTTCAGAGTTGCCAGCCTTTGCCGCTACGTTGCGGCTTTGCTGCATCGCTGGCACCCACTGCCGCTGGTGGGCTGTGATGTGCATGCACGTGTTGCCAGGCCGCAACGGCTGCGGCGCCACCACTGCCATCCCCCTGCGTCATCCCTCTGCAGGTGCGGCATCCCTGCAGCAAACGCCACCTACTCCGCTGTTGTGCCGCCCGGCGGATGCATCACCAGCTGCGACGATGTGAAGGATCGCCTGGCACTTTTCATAGCGCTGGGCAAATNCGGTGCCCTTCATTTCTGGCGAGTACAGCCCACAGAACACCACTGCTCCCGCCYGCAACAGNCAGCGGCGGCGGRGGCGGCGGCGGCGGCGGCAGCAGTAGCGGKGGCAGCATCAGCGGCGGCATTAGCCCATCGGCTCGCAGGCTGCTGCAGGGAGGCANTCNAGCCCGAGCGGCGGAGTGTGGGCCAACTACACATACTGGAATGCAAGTGCCTGGGGGCGTAGTTTTGCCAACAATTGAGCCATGCGCGGTGCATTGTGGTGCACTGCTGCGCTGTGCCCCAATGCCTGCCGCCCAGCAGCAGTATGCGCACAAACCTGGGCTGCCACCAGCTGAAGCATGTCGTTTACATGCGGCATTACTGCATCCCTCGTGCTGCAGAGCAGCTTCCTACAAGGCATCGACGGCCTGCCCACAGTGAAGGCGCAAACGGCAACAGAGTGTGCCGAAGCTTGCAACGCCGACAAGTACTGTGAGACATGCTGCTGGGATGTTGTACAATATAACTGGCCTGGTGTGCATGCTGGAAGGCATTGGGATGCACGTTCCTGGCCACTGAGTCAGCCAAGGCAACCTGCTTACACCTATCATTCCAAAAGCACACCCACCCACTGCCCCACCTCTTGCAATGCAGGCGAGTTTTGGAGCCTGTGCCCCCCGGCAGTGGGCGCCGCCGGCTGTGAGGTGCCCAGCTTCACTCCCAATGCCTCGCCGCAGACGGTGCCAGCCGGCACGTGTGTGCTGTCCTATGATGGTACCAAGGACCAGATGGCCTATTTCCTTTTGTGAGTGTTTGGCACCTGCTGTTGATGAGAAGTTTGCATACTGCGGCAATGCAGGCTGGGTTGGGCTGGTTGGTGAGGCGGGGGAGCAGGTGGGGTGGAACCAAGCCGTAGCAAATGGGCAGGCACCCACGCAGAAGCAGAGCAGCAGTAGGGCGATGCTTGAATTGCTGCTGTGCTACGCTGCAAGTGCTGGACAGCGTATGGCCTGAACAATGCAGCTGCCCTGACTGGCCCCAGCCTGCCTACCTGTGTCCGGATCCGCAGGGTGGGAAAGGCGGTGGCCTTTGAGGGCGGCAGGTGGAACGGCAGCAGCGCCTCCAACCCCACCACTCCAGGTGCGGCAGCTGAGAGTGGGCCATCGTCGGTCCTTGCTGCTGCTGCCTCTGCCGCCCCTGCCGCCATCGTTTCTACAGTAATGCTCCACTCGCTTGCATGCCGATTCAACGTTGGTCAACCGAAACGTTTCACTGTCGTTGCCCCCCGCAGGCACAACCCCCGCCGTCGTGCTGCCGCCCATCCCTGGCCTGGTAACCGGTCCCGCGGGCCCCGCCAGCAACAGCAGCGGCGCCGGTCCCACACCTATCCCCTTTGTGCCTCCTCTGACCGGCAATTCTTCCTCGTCCAACAACACCAGCAATGACACTCTGCCCAGCGGCACCACGAATAGCAGCAGCGTGCTCATCTATACCTCTTGGGTGCGTGCCTATGGCTCGGCGCCAGCCTACTGCGACAGCTGGAACGGCACGGCATTCGCGAGGAGCGAATCCCTGGGCAACGGATTCCGTGAGTTGCTTTGCTGCGGCAGAGGCGCAGGCCCGGGGATGCTTTGGGGGGGAGGGCATTGCCTGGCTGTGCATTATAGCAGGGGTGGGCCGGCGGCATCACGTGCAGCCAGCTCAGCGCCCTGCCTGCAGCACCGCTTGTGAGCACCCCGGCGCTGCCGGCCCGGTGCACATACACCCATGCACTGCTGCCCCCCTCCTCCCCCCTCCTTGCAGTGGCTGCTGGCAGCAATGGCACGGTCTCTCAGGCAGACGTGGAGGCTTATGTCACGCAGCTGTGCGCTGCCCGCTCGACTGCCGGGTCAACCATTGCAGCCGACATTCTGGCCGGCGGCGAAACAGCTCGCAAGGCGTTTGTGGCGACCCTGTCCACGTGCCCAGATGGCAGCCAGTACGGCCTGGTGCAAGATTTTGCTGATTATATCAACCCTCCAGGCAACACAGATGCCGACAAAGTCGCGCGGTAGGCTCCTTTGCTCCGCTGCTCCTGTGCATGGGTGCTGTTGTGCAAGACAAGGGTAGCTGCATAGGCAGATGTGCATTGCACCATATGCGGCTGAAGCATCACAGAAGCTTGTTGCGCATGTGCTTCTGTGCTGCCTGCCCTTGCTGACCTGCTGCCTGAGCTTCCCGCCTCACTCTTACACTGCTGCAGGTATGCCACAGCCTGGACTGCAGCAGGGGAGGAGCTGGGCGTGGCGACCTGCGTGACCATTGCAGTGGTAGACAGGGCGACGGGCAAAGCCACGGAGCAGAAGGTGCACCCCGCCACGGTGGCGCCAATCAGTTGAGCGCGCCGCGCAAGGCGTCCTGTCGCCTGCGCCAGCAGCTTAGAGCAGCAGGCTTCCGCAACATGTCACAAGTGAATTTCACGTGCGCAAGTTGGCATCTTGATTCGAACAGCATCATCATTTTGCTGTGTGCAGCCCCGATCTGTCCTCCATCGCTGATCACATATACTTTGATTTCAGCCTGCATGCACGTGGTCACCTGCCCTGCTTTCAGCCATCGCACCAGTCACCTGTCACCTTTCGAAACTAGCAGGCCTCGTCCTCAACAGCAGTTTTAGTTGCCAATTACACCACGTTTCCAAAGCTTCAGGCTGTTGACTGCATGAACTTTTATATCATGAACAGTGCCAGTGACAATGCAGCAGAGGCCACAAATGGGCAGTTTGAATGGGAGCAACATGCTGGTGCTAAACAGAATGTACAGTTGAGGATACAGGGCAATGTTGTCACAAAGCAAAGCAGCAGCAGTCTGCGGCTGACCGCTAAAAATCGGGGCGACGATGCAACAAGGGATCTGTGCAGCGAAGCCAGCGGCGCAACGGTCGGCCAGAGGCTGGCAGCAGTACTTGAAGAGGAGGGCTGTCTTCCCCAACCAGCATCACAGGGCGGCCCTGCCGCACACATCGTGGAACTGCCAGAGTGTGCCGCTGCGGGCCGCCGCCAGTGTGGCCTGCAATCCCTGGGCAGCCAGCGCGAGGCAGGACAGGCCGAGCACGGCGGCCATGAGGAAAACCAGGAGAGAGCGGGAGCGCAGGTGGCGTGATACCCACATCATCAGCAGCTGGCCCGCCACAGTGGATGTCAGGCCGAGGGCGAAGCAGGCCGCGGCATAGTCCCACTGCGGCACAGGTGGAGGGAGGGAGGATGCGGGGAGTTGAGGAGTCAGGCAGCCGGGTGCGATGATGATTGGACTATTAAGAACCAGGCTGCTCAGCAGGCTGAGTCAGCCGTGCATAGCAGGCATGCACCACACGACTGCTGGTGGCTGAGTCTCAGGAGCGCACCGACAGGCTGCAGCTGCCTGTGTGCCACACGCCGCGCTTTGCAACACACACACAGTGGCAGCGGCAGCCCACCTGCACGGCTCCGAATGAAATGAACACCACGGATGCAGAGCAGCTGGTGAACCAGATCATGGTGGCTGACGTGGCAGCCGCCACCTCGGGAAGGACCCCCATCTCTAGCATGAGTGGGCCCTGTGATACACAGACAGAGGGATGGGAGACGACTTGCCGAGAGGGCAAGTGCAATGAAACAGGTGCCGCCTCCGGCAGTGCCCTCGTCAGCCCCAAGCGGCCATGAAAGACAAACTAGACCAGCATGCAGCATGGCACCTGCAACGCAGTCATTTCTCAAGGCAGCACATGCGTTCCACGTATTCACCTTGACAATGCCGCCGCCCACGCCAAACACGCCGGCGCACAGCCCCGCAAAGGTGCAGAGCGCTGGGTAGAGCAGGGTGGACCGGGGCGTCCATTGGACATCGCCCTCGAGAGGCTCGTAGCCCGCTGCGCGCTGAGCGCGGTCCTTGCGCAGCAGGTACGACCTGTAGTGGATGGATGGATGAAAACAAGGAGATGGCAGCATGGTGACGTTGAAGTGTTGTGAGGGACAATTCCGGCAAGCAGTTACTGCGGCGGCGGCGGCGGCAGCGGCAGCATGCCGCTCAATATTGGTGTTCAAAGTGCACAAGTATCCGCGCACCTGACACCCAGCAGAGTGAGCAGCGTGACTGGCACAGAGCACAGGGGTTCCACCGGTGCACCCAACACCCAGCAGGGTGAGCATTATGACCACCACAGAGACCAGGGGTTTCAAGCACACACCTGACGCCCAGCAGCGTGAGCAGCGTGACTGGCACCATGGCCGTGGCGCGCAGCCAGTAGGAGCGGGAGGGGCAGGGGGCCAGCGACTTGAGGATGTCAAACCCCACCACTCCTGCAGGCGGAGGAGTGAGGGCAGTCGCATCAGGCAGTGGGCAGGAAGCAGTGCACCCTGTGCGCAGCCTGAAGCGGCTGGAAGAGGACAGCTGCCGCTGGTCTTGCTGCAAGATGCGGCAAGCACGGACAGCAGCGAGCCAGCAGTGCAAGCCAAGAAGAGTCGCACCTGCCAGCAGCAGCATGAGGACGGCCAGCTTGCCCCAGGGAACGTGCGGCCGCCAGCGCCGCTGCCGTCCGGCCTGCCCTCCACTGCCGCCGCCCTTCCTGCCGCTGCTCCATTGAGCTGTGTCCTTGTACGGCCACGTACGGCCAGCTAGGGAAGAGCTGCTGTCTGCCTCGGGCAGGTCAGCCTTGCCACTGGCTGCTGCTTGCGGGCTGGGCGGTTGGGGGGAGGCGCCGGCTTGCACCAGCAGCCTGTGGTGCTCCCCGCTGCCTAGCTGCGTTTCTTGGGAGTCTCTGCAGGCAAGGAAGTTGTGCGTGTTTGTTGTGAGGCTTGGTGGGCTCCCTGGCATGCAAACAGCCAGCGAAACTGCAGCCGGGGGCCAGCTGGTGAGAACGCAGTGGCTACGCAAGCTGCAGTATTGAACGGCCAGAACTAACACAAATCCAAGAGGCCGCTCCCCAACGACCTCCTTCCCGCTTCTTGCACATCAACCGCCCGCCCCTCTCACYTGACGGGTGTCAGCATCGGCAGTGCCCGGCTCCCGGCCTGCCCGATGGGCACCGGCTGGCTGGCGGCCCGCTGGATGGGAGAGCTCCCTCCGTCCTTGGGCACCGTTCCAGACTCCAGATCAATCTGCACCTCGCTGGCGGCGCTGTCGGTTGGCCGTAACTGCTCCACTGCCGCTGCTGCTGCGCCAGGTGCCCCGCCTGGACCACTCTCAGCGCTGGGAGAGTGGGGGCCAGGAGCTGGGCTGCTGCCTGCCGTTGCAAAGCTGCCCTCAGATGCGCTGCTGGGCAGGCGCAGCAGCGGCTGGAGCAGCGGGGTGGGGATGCGGTCGGCGAAATCGCCGCCCTCTGCGGGAGACAAGGATGCAGCAGGTGATGAGCACAAGCTGTTGAGACGCAAAGCCGCAGAACGATAGCCTCGCAGCCATGCACGCCAGGATGCAGGAAAGTGGGCGGCAGCAGCAAGCAGCACACACGGCAACAGCCACAGGCACCCGTATGCACTCGCCTGCATCCAGCGCCGACAGCCGGCGCAGCCACTCTTGCAGCGCGCGCCGCTCCTTGCTGCGGATGTCCAGCGCTTTTTGCAGCATCTTGTGGCTCACAAAGATGAGCAGCAGGCACAGCGTGACAGTGGTCAGCCAGGCCGGCAGGACCTGCGGGAGGAGGGGGAGGACAAAGGGCGGGTGGATGTCAGCCATGCCGGCAGGACCTGGGGTTGGTAAGAAGTGAAAGTGTAGCTGGATGGTCAGCCACGCCGGCAGGACCTGCAGGAAGGAAGAAGTGTGCAGAGGGCGGGTGCATGGGCGATGTATGTGCTCAGTCGCCCCTTGCAGAGCATCCTCAACGCAGCGCCCAGCAAACGATCGCACACAGCACCCTCGGGGACAACATCCCCTGCTCGCCTTGCTCGCGTAGCCTCCTGCAACAGCAAATCTGCGGATGGCTCCAAATCACCATGCACCAACCTCTAGTCCAATGTTGCAAAGAAACCTGCACTTTCGACGGCTCCATGACCAACCTCATGTCAATCCCAATAACCCGGCCCTGAGCCCACCTTGTTCACGTAGCCTCCCGCAACCGCCCCCAGGATGGTCGATGGCTCCATCACCATCACCAGGTTCCAGTCAATCAGCGGGCGCTCCGGGTGCAGCGGGTGCGCCTGCGGTGGGGCAGGGCAGGCGGAGGTTCTCCCTCAGGGCAGGGCAGGGCAGTGGAGGGCAGGGCAGGTTCTCCGCTCAGGGTTGTCGTTTGCGAATGTGGCCTGCGTGGTGTACTGCGCTGGGTGCGCTGGTTTCAGCATCAGCTATGCACTGCAAGGCAGCAAAGCCCAGCAGGCGCCCCTTCCTCAGCACGTCCCCACGGCAGCACACAGCAGCCCCGGCTCACTCGTGCGGTGTTGAATGCCAGGTTGGCGAGCGTGCCGCCCACGATGGTGATGTTGCTGAGCGCCACGGCGCCGGCGGTGGAAAAGCCTGCGGCGGGGCAGCGGGGAGGTGGGGGTTGTGTGGTGGGAGGGAAGGGGTGGGCAGGATGAGGGCAGGAGGGTTTGCCCGCACTTCCCTACTGCACTAATGGCCAGCACGAAAAGCCGGCATGCGAAAAAGCAGGCTGAACGCCTTCAGCCACCCTCACCTAGGACCATGAGAGGCCCGGCGTGGGCAGGCGGGGAGGCAGGCAGGACTATCGCTTCCACCCAGCAAGCGAGTCGGGAACTTTCAGCCACCCTCACCTAGGACCATCAGGTAGATGGGAACGAGGATGGCGCCGCCGCCAATGCCGCCCGTGGCCGCCAGCAGCAGCGCCACGGCTGAGGTGACGAGACCCACCCAGTCTGAGCCGTCCAACGGCCACAGCGGCTTGTGCTGCTGCGGCGGTCGCTCAGCCAGCCTGCCTGCCTGGTGCGCAGACTGACTGACTGGCTGGCTGAGGTTGCCAAGGCTGGGCCTAGTCCACAGGTTTGCTGGAAACATCGCAGCCTCGTGGGCGGGGCACCAGCCGCCCGCTAGCTTGCATGCCAGCGAATCAAGCGGCGGCGGGAGCGGCGGCAGCGACTGCTGCCGTGTCGCTAGCGACCAGCTACCATGCGTGGTGGACTCCGGTGCGCCATGGCAGCTAGCCAACAGCAGCAGCAAGGCCAGCAGGGTCGGCCAGGGCAAGCCCATGGGTGAGGGTTTGCCGTGGCGCACGCTTTGGCGCCTTGCGTCGGTACCCAGCTATTCTGCGCAATGCAAGGAGACTGCTGAGTGCAGAACCAGCCGCTGCGGCGAGCGCAAACTTCGGCTTGCGGCTCACGGGCTGCACGTGAGCTGCAGACGCTGCTGGCCAGCTGCTGGCAGCCTCCTTGGCTTAAGGGACATATGCACAATCATACTCTGCGCGATGGCTTTTGCCGCCACTGCCTGCTGTGCCGCCGGGCATGGCCCAGCAAACGGCACCAGCGTCCCCGCCAGGGACCCCGACGCTTTCGGCTCCACAAATGGCCCCAGATCATTACAACAGCAGAAGCTGGTTGCCGTACTACTATGCTTGTGCAAAGGAAAATGCGAAAAAGTGAACAGCGCATGCACTGAGCAAACTCTGCTGCAGAAAACATCGTCAAGCGGGGCTGCAGCTCAGGCGGCGCCCGGCTGCAGCACCGCGGTCGTCTGGCGTGCAGCATTTGCGGTTGCCTCAATCAATGAAGGTTCCAAACCGTACCGCTTCCAGCGCCCGCTGCGTGCGCCAGCCATGCCGCCATATGTATGTGCCACTGCCGCGTTCATGGCTGCCTGCGCCCGCTCAGCTTGCTCCTGCAAGACAGGACGAGGGGCAGTGCTTGGTTGAGAGCGAGGGTGGGGATACAGGCGACAGCACAAGCATCGTCTATCTAACAGCACAAAGCTTTGCACTCATTCAAGCCCGCCAGCGCACCTCCCGGGCGTCCACCCAAGCTTCACACGCGCTTTCAAGCATCAACCAGTAATGATCCACTCCTCTCGTCTCCCCGCCAGCGCACCTCCCGATCGTCCATCCAAGCATCGTACGCCTGCTGGTAAATCGCCTGCAGCGCGCTGGCGGCCGCCAGGGCCAGCAGCTCAGCACCCAGCACGCCCACGGCTGCCAGGCGAGAGGCCCGGGGGTTGTCTGCGAGCGCCTGCTGCGCCTGGCGCCAGCGGCCGGACGGATCGTCTGCAGACATTTGTGCACAAGGGTTGGATGAGGGTCAGCTGGGCAAGGTGGGTTGGTGAGGAGGGCTGGCCAGGTGTGGTGTGGCAGTTGTGCGACGGCTGATCAGGTGCAGAAACGCGTGAACCGACCTGCAGGCAGTCGCGCCGGCTGAGAGCTGCCCGCCTGCCTGCCGTCTATCTGCCTGTCTGCCAGCCCCAGGCCCGCACAAACACACTGCATTTGCCACACCTGGGATGCGTGCGCGCCAAGCATTGTCTGTGAGGAGCAGCAGCACTGCAGCCGCCTCTCCAAGCACCTGCAGCAGGGGTGGCAGTCAAGCCTCACATTCAAGTGGTGTGTGCTCAACCGCACTGCAGCTCAATGCCCTCATGCTGCCTGATTGGCCGGATGGAAAGGTACTCACCAGCAGCGCCAGGAGCAGGATGTAGGCGCCCAGCTGCAGGCGGCGGTCGCGCTTCACGCCCGCCAGCCCGCACAGCGCGGTGCCAAAAGCGTACGCTCCGGCGCAGCCTACTAGGTAGATGAACCTGCAAAGGCATGAACCAAGTGCGGCTTTTGGCCCCTGTAGAAAGAACAGCACAGCACAGCGCGGTGCCAAAGGCATATGCACCAGCAAAGCCCACCAGATAGATGAACCTGCGGCAGGGGGCAAGAGTGGAAGCATTGTTGCAGCACATGTATGCAAAGAAAGCAGCTGGCCTTGTGGCAGGGTGCCTCAAACCTACTTGCAGCGGATGGGCCCTGGGATGGGTACAGGAACTCGTCAGACAGGTCAGCATGCCCACAGGCAGTCAGCCGCACAGAACTCCCTGCCCACTTGCTGCACTCTACCCGGCTTGCTTACCAAGGGAAGCTGGCCACCCCGGGGTCGTGCGCCACCATGCCGCCGCTGCCCGCCGCCGCCGCCAGCGCCGCCGCTGCTGCAAGGGCTGCATCCGCCGCCAGAGCTGCCGCCTGCCATGCTGGCTGTGGCTCAGGCGAGGGCGGTACCGGCGGCTGGGGCGTATCGCCCCCCCTCCGGTAGCTCTGCCCCATCCATAGCGCAGCGCCAATCAGCAGCAGGCCCAGCGCAGCAAGTGCCACGTTGAACAGGCGCAGCAGCAGGCGCAGCAGCGGCGCCAGGGGGTTGGTGACCCGCGGCCCTGGCGGCAGCGGGTCGGGCGCCAGCGGTTGATACATGGCTGGGTGGCTGGGGGACCGTACCGCTGCTGCAGCTGGGTGGTTTGACAGCTAAGAGCTATGCTACTGTGTAGGGCTGCTCACCGGCTGGCTGGCCCGGCGGCTGTGCCCGCTGGCTGCTAGCCGCTGCTCCCAGCTACTCGACGCTACTTGCGCTTGCCGCCCTTCTTGCCGCCACCCTTCTTGCCGCCGCCGCCGCTCTTCTTCACAGGCGGCTGCGCCCGCTGCTCCACTCGAAGCTGATACGGCTCCTCCCCAGAGGCAATCTGCTCGTCGATCTTGCGCTTGACCTCGAAGTATGAGACAGCTGTGAAGGCTGCAAAGGTCGCCCCGGCAATGCCAGCGATGCCGCCCGCCTGCAAAGAGGTCAGGGCAGCGGCGGCGGCAGTGGGATGCGGCGAGCGGGCCGGCGCGCTGGCCAGGCACACTGATGCCCTCAATTGGGCGGAATGGTGGCAACCGCAGGGCCTTGCGAGCGCTGCAGAGGCGGGCCAGGACAGCGTTCTCGCGGCAAAGCGCCCCGCAGCAGCTCTGCGGCGCAGTAGTGAGCAGCGAGATGCAACCAGACAACAGCCAGCCTCGGGGCAGCAGGCCAAAGCGTCCCCACACGCGCTCACGAAGCCCCAGCCCGCTCACAAGCAGCAGGGGCTCGGCCACAGGCATTGGATCGCGACTCGAGATCTCGGACTGAACTGCCGACGGAGCCCAGCTCGAATCCTGGCTCAGCGGCGCTGCGCGCTGGGCAGTGGTGTCGGCGGCGCCAGGTCGGGGTCGGGTGCCGCCTGATGACCTAGCAGCGGTGCACAACGGAGGGCTGACTTGGCCCATGCTTGCAGGTTGGCACGGCTATTAGGAGATTTCAGAATTGACGAACAATGCGGGACCTGCATGCGCTGGGGTCCCTCAATGTCTTTCCCTCCTCCCTCTACTCCGCCACCGATCGGCAAGCCAGCCGGTATGGGTGGCTGCACGTCTCGCATGCCACGATGATGAAGTCTGGCGGAAGCAGCTAAATGCGGGGTCGATAACTGCTTGCAGTTTGCGTTATCAACACAGCTTCTGCTGTGAATTCACGCGTGGCAGCAGCGCTGCCGGCGGCATGTGGCGGCGGCACTGCCACATGCCCGCCCGCAGTGCGCCCTTTTTTTGACGTGCTTTTCTGCTGCGCAAACAGCCACAGAGCTATGTGCTGCCCCTGCGAAATCTGCATGTGAGTTCAGGCATGTCGGGACCTGCCGGCGAACAGGGTTTGTCTGTCAGCGCGCCGCTTTGTTTTGAGCACATGTCGCACGCCGTGTCGCTGGGCCTGCGCGTGACGAACATGGCTTGCCAGCTGACGCCGGTGCCCCGCCGCTCCTGCCGCGGCATGCCGCCGCCGATGTCGCCCCCAGGCATTGCTCTCATGTCGACCCTTGCCTGCCCAATCCCCTGCTATGCAGCTGTCCCTTTCGGGTTCTGAAGGCGTTCGTCGACCTCATAGCATCGGTTGTGTGCTTCCCATGCCGCTGCTGCTGCGGCTGCCCTGAGTGATTTGCGGCGGCAGGCGACGTACGGCTGGTAGAGCTACCCACTACCGACATGCGCACTAGTGTCAGACAGCCTGTGACCGATACGCACTGTTTAGCACTTTATCATCTTCACTTTTCCACAGTTTAACCTGATGCAAAACACATCGCCTGCCCCTCTGTGGCCCTCACCACACACTCCTAACACAGTGAAGGACCCCGCCTGAACTGTAAAGCAGCGCACGTGCAGTAACACATGCCGTTTCTGCAAGGATCGACACTGCACGCTGTGAGCCTGCGCACTCGCCGACCGCTCCACCGTTCTGCTCCTGATCATCGAACAGGGCTGCTCCTTCCATCACCAGCGCGCTGCTGCTCATGCATTACAGGCAGCGCCCCAACTTTTCTACTCGACAACAAGCAACAGCACCCAGGCAGCAGCATATCAACGTGTCACCGCCGCCGCGCACGCTGCGATGTGCGTGCGGGCGCCCTGCCAGACGCCCTCCGCCGGCCGCCGCCCCAGCCGCCCGACCCCTCTGAATCGGACTCACTGCCCTCCTCCGCACTGCTGCTGCCCGCCTCCTCTGGCTGGTAGCTGTCCTCGCCTGCAGAGCCAATGGTTTGAAGGGATGAAGGGATGAGGGTGCATCTTTTGCCAGGTTGCACGTGCTATCCCCATGCTGCTGCCCGCCTCCTCCGGCTGGTAGCTGTCCTCGCCTGCAGAAGCAATGGGCAGAAACAGAGCCAATAGTTGTTTTTGAAGGGATGAGGGTGAATGTATAGGCAGGCTGCACGTGCTGACTCCATGCTGCCCAGGCAAACGCGCTCTGGCACTGCCACCAGCCCATAGTCATACCAGTCAATGAGGCAGCACGGCTGCTAGCTGTCCACACTCGCCTGCAGAGCCCTGGGAATCCTCCGAAATCTCCTCGTCCTCATCATCCATCCAGTCAGCATCCTCCTCGACTGCCGCCGCGCGCCGCCGTCCCGCCCGCGCCTGCCGCGGCTGCTCCGCCTGCTGCGCCTGCTGTGCCTGCTCCACTGGCCACTGCGGCTGGAAGGCGTGCTGCCAGGCGTCGTCCAAAGGCGCAGCACTCGGGAACGCTGGCTGGGCAGCAAGGGCGGCGGCACCCGGATGCTGCTGCTGCGGCTGCTGCTGCTGTGCCACCTGTTCCTGTTGTTGCTGCTGGCCTGCCGCACCTGCTTCCCAAGTCATGCCGTCCGCTGTGCCTGCTGCGGTGCCGACAGCCGCAGCAGCTGGGACAGGCAGCTGCCCACCGCTGCTGGGCCCGNTGCCGCCAACTATGGCTGCTGCCACACCAGCAAGAAGGTCGGGCGGCAGCTCAAGCGGCAGCTGCGGCTCAAGCTGTGCCTGCGCTACCGTTGGCTCTGCTGCAGGTGCACCTGCTGCTGCATGGTTTGCTGCTGCTGGCATCAGCCCTGCTCCGCCCCGGCTTCCAGGTTCCCCAGCTGCTATCGCCATTGCCGTCGCAGCTGCTGCGTCGGCTGGGGCAGCAAGTGCCGCCAGAGAGGCTGCAGCAGCCAGCGAGGCTTGTGACGGCAGTTCAGGTGCTGAGCCCTCGGTCGCCGCAGCACCGCCCTCCGCTGCACCGGCGCGCATGCGTGGGGGCACGGTGAACCGCACCCGCATGCCGCCGCCGCCTGCCCTCCCAGCAGCTGCTCCACCCGCAACGCCGCCAGTGAACAGAGGCAATGCCGGNAGGGGAGCAGCGCCAGCCTGCTCCAGCTCGCGCTGAAGCAGCTCCGGCCACTGCTGCTGCTGCTGCCGCTCTTCCTCATCGTCCTCCCCTTCTGTGTGCCGCCGGGTGCTGCGGCTGCGGCGCCCACGCCCCCGCTCTGCTGTCGCTGCTGCTGCCGCCTCGGCTGCCGCCACATCCTCAGGGAACGCGGCATAGGTAGCGATGTCTGCCTCCTGTTCCAAATAGGCAGACGGGAAAGGCAGACGGGGAGGATGATAGAGTTAGTCTGCTGCGGACGCAATGCCTGTGGGGTAGCTTGAGGGGAAGGTCAGTCACACGAGCACACCGCCTCCCAGCCGCCGCAACGAGCAACATGTATGGAGCACAGCATACGCGTCCATGCTTTCTGCTCCCGCTCAGCCAGCCCCACCCAGCACCGCACACCTGCCCCTGCAGCACGGCCGTGAGGTAGGCAGCCAGCGCAGCCGCATCCTCAGCTAGCGCATTGTCCTCCCCGTTGAAGGTGCAGGCATTGGAGGCGATGGTGGCGATGTCGCTGCACAAAATGAAAGACGAGGGTGTGGTTTGGCATAATTCTGTCCTCGCCGTTGAAGGTGCAGGCGTTGGTGGCGATGGTGGCGATGTCACTGCGTAGGGGGTAGGTAGGCAGCCAAGCAAGCTGTCAAACGGGGAATGCAATCCAATCTTTTAAGGTTGAGCCATTCTGTGCAGGACAGTGCAGCATGGCAGCCACCACTCCCTCACTTGTATGAACAACCCACCTGGCCAGCGCGGCGGGCTGGCGGTAGTAGCGGGAGCGCAGGCGCGACTCCACCTCGCTCAGAGCCAGCGGCAGGGCGACCTGCAGAAGGCAGCACGGGGGCCTGTTCAGCGATGAATTCGCTCTGATTGTGGGCAGCAGCACTGCCCTGCTATGCGGCACCTTGCATCACCCACGAAACGAGCAGTTATTGGAGGATGGTGGATTGAATGCAGCCTCTCACCAGCCGGTTGTAGGGCTGGGTGCGGCGGTTGAGCGACACATACTGCTCTTCGCAGCGCGGCGCCTCCACAAAGATTGCAAAACGCTCCTGCTGCTGCGCGGCCTGTGGATCGCGCATCATTAACGACAGGGCATCAGCACAGGGGTGTTGGCGAGCTGAATGCAAGGTGCGAAATAGGTGCAGCTGAGCCCAGAGGAATTGCAGAAAAGTATGCAAACTTGACGACGCAGGGCACGATGCATGCCGCGGCACACACACTAAGAGCAGCAGATGGCCCACCTGCACAGCCGCCAGCATGCGCTGCGCCAGGGCTTCATCTAGAGTGGGCGACTCTTGCAGCGCCGCCTGCACTCTCAGATGAACAATAGACCATAGGCAGATGGCTTCATGCGGCCGGACAAAGATCCAGCAAGTGGCTGTGCAGCCAGTGCCCTGCACATCAGCCCCAGGCCAGCCGCAGGCCTGCACGCCTTGGCTAGCAGAGCATAAGTCGCTGCCGCTGCGTCAGCGTGTTTCGTGCAGGAAATGTCCAGCCGCTGCGCACCTGGCGTGTTGTGCCCGGCACATAAAGCTCCCAAGGCGAGTGCGCAGCGTCCGCCGCCGTGTCGTCTTGCAGTTCTCCAGCCGGGCTCAGGCTGCCTGCGGGCCAAATGGGCAGCAGACGAGTTGCTCGTCCTGCCACAGCCGTTCAGGCGGTGTGCTTGAAACGATGAAAACCACGTCTGTACGAGCTCACCACCCCGCCATGCATGCGCCACCCCCGGCCCCCTCACCCTGCCACTGCAGCGTGAAGCGCTCCCAGAGCCGGCCCGCTCCAAACGGATCTGCCAGCACGTCTGCATTCTCGCCGTCCCGCACATCCTGCAGCGGCGGCAGGAGCACAGAGCAAAGGTGGGCAGTCTCATGCATGCAAACCTGCAGAAACCAGGCCGCCTGGGCACTTGCGAGGCAAGGCACAACATGCGACAGGCAGGGCGGCTGTGGCCCATGGGTTGCAAATGGAGCAAAACCGTTGCACACATGGACGTGCGGATTTGCAAGGAGCACACTCGGGTCCCACCTGCACGATGGTGCCCAGCCACCACTTGCCCGCGCCAGCGCACTCGTCGTCATTCCAGTACACCTGTAGGGAGACAGACCGTCCAGGCATGCTAGTGAGCAGGGTGTAGCGCCCACCCGCATCCCCGCTACCGTGCAAGCGGGTACCAACAAGCACTGCATTGCAAACAACGGAATGCTGCAGCAACACGCCTGCAACCGACCGGCCAACGCAACGCAGGCACGGTGCCGCCTGCAAGGCCGCGCTTTCCATCCAGCCTACCAGCCCCCTCACCTGGCACTGCTCTCCCACCTCCCAGCACTTGCTGATGACAGAGGCTTCAAAGCGGCTGCACAAGGGGGGAGCCAAGCAGACACGAGTGCTGGGTGTCAGCAGCCGGGGCGCATGCAGGCACGCGTCAGGCACAGTCAGCAATGCCTTGCCCGTGCGCTGCGTGCCAGCACGGCCGATCCAGTGCAGTGGTTGCTGCACGAGATGCCTTTGTGTTTGGTACCTACAGAAGGCGCACACAGTTCACCTGCGGTGGATCACAAACTCCGGGTGGCCCGCAATGGGTGGCGGCACCTCGACTGTGAAGCACGTGTCCTGCAGTGATTATGAAACAGGTTGTGAGTAGAGGAAATGACTGAAGTGCACATCGCAACCCAACAGCAACCACTGTGTTCGTGCATCCTTGTGCATCCATAACAGCCCCAGCAGCTCACTTTGAGCGGCGAGGCGTCGTCTGAGAAGGACAGGGTGAGCTGGGCCAGCGTGTGGTCCGTGCCGTCGTTGGCAATCACATACTGCACATCCACCACCCTGCAGCAGCAGAAGAAACATGAATGGAAGTGATTTGCTGCTGTTTGAGCATCACATACTGCACATCCACCACCCCACACGAGTAGCCTTTTAGCAGCAGATGAAATGTTTTCAAGAAATGAGTTGAAGCTGCGGTTGGCAATCCATATTGCACGTCTACCAAAGGGGCAGCAGGGTTCAGAACAGCACAGCATTCCTTAGCACATGCAAGATCGCCGCCCCCAAAAAGGCAACTGCACCCCACACACAAGCCTCCCCAGCCAAGCCAAGCCTGGCCACGATGCCACGCTGCCACAACGACACACCTGCAGGGCTCTGCGTGGCGCAGCCGGCAGCCCATTAGTGTTCACGAGGAGACAGGCGTTCACCTTAGCGCAAGATTCCCAGGACAAAGCACACACCTGCAGGGCTCTGCGTGGCGCAGCCGGCGGCCGTGGCGCAGCGTGGCCCACGGCGGCTGCCGCTTGTCGCCGGTGGCCTCCAGGAAGCGTTGGTGGCCCTCGCGGANGTACACCACGTCATCACCGGCCTGTTAGGGGTGGGAAAATGGACAAAAAATCAGCGAAATGAGTGAACTGCTGGTTGCCTCCAGGAAGCACTGGTGGCCCTCGTGAAGATAGACCACATCGTCGCCGGCCTGAAGTATTGGTTGGATGGAGGCAAAAGATGAAAGAAAGTCAGCCTAACAAGTGCTGGTACTTCTGACGCATCAGGAAGCGCTGACGGCCTTTCCATCAAAGGCAAACCACAATGCCGCCAGCCAGAGGCAAGCCATGGGAGCCAGCACATTGTTTGTTGCAAGGCGGGCTTGGCAACACAGCCTGCGCTCTGCAACCTGGGCTGAGCTCGCCCAGTCTTACCAGCCACGCTGAGCTCACTCTAACCCAGCCCAACCACAGTGCTCGCCCACCTCAGCATCCCGTACTCCACTCACCTGAGGCACATACACGCCCGGCGTCTGCTCACACACCGCCAGCCAAGCATAGTTGGCCAGCTCCCGCCAGCCGGCGCCATGCCGCGGCCGCTTGCGCTGCCGCCCCTCGCCTGCCGCCGCCTCGTGCTCTGCATCTGAGTCGCCGTCCAGCTCANNGCNGCGGCGGCGGCGGGGCCGGTGGGAGGCGCGCCGGCTTGGTCCAGCGGCGCCCTCGCTTTCAGCCTG
>JADXDR010000129.1:115319-128646 GCA_025026875.1 Chlorella ohadii
TCATCAATCACCACCACCTCGCCATCCTCCTCGCCCTCCGCTCCCACCCAGCCGCCGCCACGCCGCCGCCGCGCCGGCTGGCCCGCCGCCGCCGCCGCCTCACGGGCCACGGCGGCTGAGGCGCCCGCATTCAGGCGGTCTTCGTAGACAGTCAGCCGCTCCTGGGCACGAGCGACGGCCATCTGGATGGCGTGGTCTGTGCCGTTGGTCTGCACAGGGTGGTAGGAAAGGGTGGCAGGGGACTCGTTAGTTGAGATGGGAATGACGTGAGACAGGGAAGGGCCACCGTGAGGTGAGCGGGGAGGCAAGCGGGCAGTGCGGCCGGCACACCAGGCTGCCCTGCAGCTATAGCCACACCGCATTCGCCTGTGCAGGACCCAGTGTGGCATCTTGCATGACCACAAACTGGCACCGCAGCTGCTCATGCGCACCTGTTCCACAGCCTATACCACTCACAACCCCATGGAAGGTTTGGGTTATCAACTTTTCAACCGGCTGAGAGGCCCCACCTGTTCCACGGCCCAGGCGGCAGCTGTCAGGATGGGGGCAGCCAGCAGATAGCCGGGCTCCTTTCCGGGCTCCTGCCAGGCCACCTCCTGCAATGGACGCAGGGCAAGGAGGAAGGGGATACCGTGTTGATAACGTGATGTCCACCTCCTTGGGTCAAGCTCAGATGCCGCAACACATGTGCAAGGCAACCCGGCCCCAACGCAATACGGGCAGCTCTTGCAACTCAGTGCAAATGCCTGGAAGGAGCTGCAGGCCGCCAAGCGCCCTCCCCGCCTCCCTGCCCCGCCCACCTGCGGCGAAGCGGTTAGCATGCGCTGCTCGCGGAAGGCCGCCTGGAGGGCCAGAGGGTACGGCGTGCCCAGCGCATCGCACAGCGCCTCGCGGCCTGCAGTGGGAGTGGGTCGAGTTGGCACAGCATCATTGGGTCCGGTCCAGCAGGACAGCCGTTGACCAACAGCAGGACAGCCGCTGAACGACAGGTGCGGGTATAACAAACCACAACAGCTGAGCCGGCCATCGACCCAAGCACCGTAGAATCTGCTACCCACACGCCCCTGGATATGTGCAGCAAAGCTGCATGTTGGAATGAATCCCCACAAGCAGGGCGTGCACGCGGCCCCTCACTGGCCCTACCCACCTGTGGACATGTGGGGCGGCAGCTGTGTATCTGCATCCAGCACGTTGTGGTGCAGGTCGCGAATCAGCGGGTTGTAGTCTGCAAGAACGAGGGAGGGCGAACCGTGGAAATGAAGGGCTGGAGAGGGATCCCACCACACAGTGCAGCCAACCCAGCACCGCAACCGACTGCGGCCCGTTGTCTGCAGCCGTCCACGATAGCACAGCAGAAGAGGCCAGAGGAGAATCAAAAGCACCTGTGGTCAGGAACTGGTCGTAGGGCGCGCGAGACAGCAGGGCGGAAGGCGGGCCGGGTGCGTAGTGGTGCAGCTGCCCTGCCACGTCTGCGGGGAGAGGCAGGGAGGGGCTTGGCTGGATGGTAGGTAGGGGAGGGGCCGGCAGCAGGGAGCATAGGCTTGGCCGCCCAGCCAGTTACAGAGGAGGCGAGGGGTGAGGTGGAGAGGGCAGTTGGGCTGCAGGGGAGCCGCACAACCTGGGACACACTAGCCCACCTGCAACTGTGATGGTGCGGCCGTCCGGAGAGAAGTGGCCATCCGCAAAGGGCAGCACATCCGGCCAGCTGCGGCCATCGGGCCGGGTCTGCCGGCTGCAGGGGGCAGCAGGGGAGGCTTGAAGCAGTGGCAGTGTGGCTCCCACCCAGCAGAGGGGCACCTATGCATACGGCGCCGCAGCGGGCAGCTGTCGTTGGACAGTTTCTGGCGCAATGCCTTGTTCCCAGAAGGCAGACACAGTGCATGTGCCAGTGGTTTATGCCATGGGCGGAACGCCGTATCAGATGAATCCCCAATGCTGCCCCCAACGCGGGCCGCCCTCTCAGCTTGCCTGCTGAAGCGGCGCAGCACAGCGCCGCTGAGCGTGGACCACAGCAGCAGCGTGCCATCATAGGAGGCAGAAAAGGCGAGGGAGGGGTCGGTGGGGTGGCACTCCAGGATGTGCACATTGCCTGCGGCACAGTTGGATTGTGGAACAAGCAAGCCGCAAGTCTGCAGACGATGTACGCACTAGCTGGTCAGGCGGGATGGCGCTTTCACTCAGACAACCGTTTGCAAAGCTTCCCTGGGCAAGGTCACTGCCACCCATTGCAGGCACCTCCTGCCAACTCCCCTCTCAGCACTCACTGGTGTGCAGCTTCAAGTTGTGAAGCACTTGGCCGCCCGGCATGGCCAGCACGCGGATGCCATAGTCTGTGACGGACACCACCAGCCTGCATGGAGATAGGCACCGGACGACAGCTGTCGGCATGCACCACTGTTTCGAGGTAATGGTTGCAAGCCCTTGCAAGCCCTGGCACCAAGTACAGGCCTGTGCACGCAGGCGGGCGCAGGGACACACAGCCATGTAGGGTCTCTCACAGCTGATTCAGCAGCTGATTCAGCATTACAAGTTCTAACAACCCTCCTCACCGCTGGTCGTCTGCTGTCCAGGACAGCTGGTCGATGGAGGGCGCGGGGGGCGGKCGGCGCCGCCGCCGCGCCTCCTTGAWCGCTTCCGGATCGGGSAGCACTGCAAAGGTCACCYCCTGCTCCCMGGCGGCGGCGCGCCTGCGCCAGCGGCGCGGCCGCCGCCACACCTGCAGGAGGGGGCACGGGGGNTGGGGTGGGGCCAATTTATCACAAGTGCATGGGGCAGGCTGGGGCGGCTTGCAAGCAGCTGGGTGTTCTAAAGCACGCGCCAGGTTCCAAGCACAGGGCGCACCCAGCACTTCGTTTTGGGTCAGCCTGGCTGCTGCCCTCACTCACCCGCACGCTGCCATCCTTGGACCCAGTGGCCACTCGCTCCCCATCGTGGCTGAACTGCAGCAGCACAACGTCGTTGCGGTGCCCCTTCAGCTGGCAGACCTCCATCGGAGCAGGCCAGGGCGCATCGCCCGCCGCCGCTGCTGCCGCTGCTGCTGCCGCAGTGGGAGTGCCCGCCTGCCTCGGCGACGACTGCCGACGCCGGCCACGGCCGGCTGGTGACGCCTGCTGCTGCTGCTGCTGCTGCTGGGACGGCGGCGGCGGCTGCTGGGCATCCTGCGCCCGACCAGGCTCCGCCTGCTCTGCGGCACCTGCAGCGCTGCCCTCCCCAGGCGCAGCCGCCGCAACCCCGGCTGCTGCGGCGGCTGCCGGCGGCGGCCCAGCTGCCAGCTCAGCTTCAGCTGCAGCAGCCTTGGCTGCATCCCCGCCCTTCGGTGTGCCGCTTGCAGCGCCGAGGCCCCCCCGCCGGCCGCCCCGCTGCTGCGCCGGCGGCGACAGCTGCTGCGGCTGGCCCGGCGGCTGCACCGCCCACTCCCACACATACACGTTGCAGTCGTTGCCGCCTGCTACGATGTGCGTTCCATCCCTGCTGAAGCCGCACACTAGTAGGCCAGTGGGGGCACCACCCGGATCGTGGCCGTCCTCGCCATCCCCCGCTGCCTGGGAGCCGCCGGCTGCTGCCGCCGCCGCCGCCTCCGCTGCTCCGCCGTTCTGCTCGCCATCCTCATCCTCCAAAGCCGCATCGTCCCCTGCCTCAAACGCCATTATATCGCTCATGTTGCGCAGCTGCCGCGCCGACCGCCCGCTGTGCCGCACGCCCGGCCGCCCCTGCTGCGACTGCTGCTGCTGCGACTGCTGCTGCGAGTGTTGCTGCGACGGCTGCTGGGAGGAGCCTGCGCCGTTGTTCCCTGCTGCTGTGGAGGGGCCGAGCAGAGCAGCAAGCTGCCGCTCCATGCCGCGCGTGGTGCGCATGCCGGATGCCTGCAGGCCGCCGCTGCCGCCGGCAAGGCCGGAGCCTGCAAACCGCTGCCACGCCAGCCCTCCCAGCCTGCGAAAGGGCACAGTGCATGGGGGCACTGCTTAGCCAGTGTTGCCCTGTGCAGGTGCCGGCGCGTAGTGTGGAGGCATGCAGCAGCGGTGCAGCCCATCAGCTGCTTGCATGGGGGCTCCGGCTGTGCAACCCCAGAAGCACACCCAGGAGGCCGCCCACCAGCCGCCTGTCAACAGCCCCGCCAGCCACCTCAGCTACCGGCAGCCATCTCAGCTACCACTGCTCACCGTGCCGCCGCTTGTGCCGCCAGCCCAAACTGGTCTGGATCCACTCTGAGCACGACGGGCGGGGCCGCTGCATCCCTGGCCCGCCAGATGCGGCAGGTGCCGTCAAACGAGGCGGACAGCAGGGCATCGGGCAGCCAGGGGTGGAAGTCCACAAAAGCGGCGGGACCGGTGTGCCCCACCAGCACAGAGGCTGGCAGGCCTGGCCGCCCCTCGCCACCCTGCATGTGGAGGTGGGGCAGCAGAGAAGGAGCTGTTGGGGAGCCTCTCATGCAGCATGCATGGCGGCCCAGCACGGCGCACAAACCAAGCATGCGCGACAACTGTTCACACTTGCAGTTACAAGACATGCCACCCCAGCTGCCACACACGCCCTAAACGCACCTCCAGCTGCCACACTCGGATCGTGCTGTCCATGGAGCTGGAGGCCACCAGGCTGTTGTCGCACGACACGGCAAGGTCTGTAATTTCAGCATCATGGCCGCGGCACGAAGCCTGCAGCAGGCCTGTGCGCGTCGACCAGATCTGCACCATGCAAGGGATGGAAAGAACGAGCGTTGTGGGTTGCATCAGGCGGCATCGGCTGGGTTCTGCCCACATGTGCCCAGCCAGCCAGCGCCACAGCGCCTCCAGCGCTCCACCGCCCAACGGCATTGCCAGCACAGCACCCAAACCCTAAGGCATGCCGAGCTGAGCTCAGCCCACCTTGACCAGCCGGTCGTCCGAGCCAGTCACAATGTAGCGCCCTGTGCGGTCGTAAGTGACGCAGTACACTGCGAAGCGGTGGCCCCGCACTGTCAGCTGGTGCTGCAGCACCCGCCCAAACTCCTCCGGCGGCTGCAGCGTAGCTGGGTGCTGCGCCGAGCGCAGCAGGCCGGCCTGGCGCAGCAGCAGCAGGCGGTGCACCTGGCTGGGCAGGGCGGCCGCAGGGCGCAGCCAGGCGGCCGGCCGCTGGTGAGGCGCTCTGTGGGTGCTGGCCCCGCTGAGCACGCTGAGCGCGCCCGGCTCCAGCAGGCTGGTCAGGCCGCGGGCGGCCGGCTGCGGCGCCTCGCTTCGCCGCCGCTCCAACAGCTGCGACAGCAGCTGCTGCAGCGCGTCGGGCGGCAGGTGCGCGTAGCGGCGCTGCAGCTCGGGGAACGTCAGCGCGTGCTGGCCGCCTGCAAGGTTCAATGTAAGGCGGGCGGGCGGCGAGCTTGAATGCAAGGGCGGAAATGCAACAGGCTGGGCATGCTGCTTATTGCACAGGAACTTGCAAACGAATTGGCCAAATGCAACATGGCAGCAGCAGGCAGCGCGGCGAGTGAGCGAGCGCACCGTGGATGCTGCGGCGGCGCGGCAGCAGGCCTCGTGCGGTGGCGTCGGCGGCAAGCGCCGCGCCCAGCTGCGCAAACGGCCCATCTGCCAGCGCCTGCACTATCAAGAACAGCACCTCCTCGCTGGGCGGCTGCCCTGCGGGTGTCGCTGGGGCGTCCATCGTGCCCAGGCGCCTCGACCGGCTGCAGGTGAGGCTGCCCGCGGCTGGGGCGAAGGGCCCGGCGCGAGCGGGGGCCGGACTTTTCCCCCGCCGCTTTTGCTAGCTGTCAGGGAGCGTCGAGGTAAGATATGGATCACTTGAGGCCCGACCCGGCTGCCCCAGGCTGCCGTCCCGGCTTGAAGTGCGCCGGCTGTTCACGCTAGCGGCTCCCGATCTTCAAATCGAGATCGAGATGCTCAATAGAGTGCATCACGGAAGAGAGAATGCGATGCAAGTGCCGCCAGCCCGACAGGTGGGCGCGCCGCCGCCCGGCTGGCGGCTGGCGGCAGCGCGGTGGTGATCGGCCCTGCTTTCAAGGGGCCTGCGCTGTTCCTCTAGCCCTGCTTCTGTGAACTTGATGCTCGCGGCCTATGAGGCGCGATCGCATGGTGCGGGCAGCCTGGCGGCCGTAGTGCACTGGGCAAACCAACAGAGAGGCACAAGTGCTTGATGTGACCTGTGCACTAATTCTCAGCTGTGCACCAACGGCTGGTGATGTTTTCCTTGAACTTGCTTGACTGCATTCTTGTCGCAAAGGTTGCAAGCATCACCGTCAAAGCCTGGGATCAGATAATTGCAGCTCGCCTGGGCACGATGCACAAGTGGCGGCAAGCTGGTTGGGTGCCGCAGTGCAGCCCAGTCGGCCTGCATTGCCTGCAGCTAGCGTGGCAGCGTCAGCTTGTGGCTGCAACCGTGCCGCTGAAATGCCTCGAACCAGGTACAGATAATAGTCTGCTGTGCAGAACAAACTGCATGAGGATGGTCCTCGGCCACGCTACGACGGTCGCAGCGGCGCCGTGCCGGCAAGCCTGTGGAGGTCGGACGCCAGCCCAAGTAACGCCCCATCGAAATCTCCGACATCTCTACTGCAGCCTGAATACGTCATCTTGCCCGGTGGAGCTTTCCAGGCAGCAAGCGGGTTGAGTTCCGCTCGTGCGCACGCTCCGAACGCTGGGATCCCGTGGGTAGGCTTGCCAGGGTCGATCGATTACAGAGTCGAATCCGCAGCGGCTGCTGCTGCACCTGGCCCGCCGCCACCGCCGCGTCGCTGCCGCCGTCGCCCCTCCGACGTTGCAGCCCATGCAGCACGGCCTGGAGCACTTCGTACAAGACTTAACACCCGCCCTGATGGTTTTGCAGTTGAAGGTCGTGTTGATCCAGGAGCCATGGCGCAAGCGGCACTGGCTACCCGCACCGCCTACTGTAACGCCGCCTTCCTGCGCTCGCCGGCACAGGGCACACCTGACCCGAAAGGTGAGGTGACTGCGTGGAAAGCAGACGCCGAAAGTGGCTTGCCTTGCAACATTGCCGCCCATGGCTCGCTCCCCAATATCCCATGTCAAGCGCCAACACATTCGGGTCGCACACCTGCAGGCGCAAGGCGCGCCAAGGACTGCACCTCAACCAGCAGCAGCAGCAGCAGCAGCGGCAGCGGCAGCGGCAGCGGTGGCCCAGCCCGGCTGGGCAGGAGCGTAACACGCTTGGCAGCTCAGCGGCAGCAGGGTGCGCTGCATGCGCCGCCTGCCGACGCGTCTGCGCGTGACAGGTTTGGGCAGACGGCCCTGATTCGTGCCGCGCGGCGAGGCCACACTGCCAGGATGCAGCGGCTGCTGGAGCAGGGCGTGGATGTGGGTGCTCAGGTGGGCGCTAGACACGCTGCGGTGGACGCTGGCGCGCTGCGGGTGGATGGTGGGCATGCCAGCTGTGGGTTCCGCCGGCCACAACTGCCTGTGCAGCTGCCGCGATGTGGCTGTCGCCATGCCCACGGCCCTTGTTCTGTCCTCTCATCTTTTGCGCAGGACAACTGGGGCTCGGATGCCCTCATGATGGCGGCGGCACAGGGCCACGCCGATGCCGTCCAGCTGCTGCTGCGCCACGGCGCCAACCCCAACGCTCGTGATTGCCAGGCGCGCAGCTGGGGGAGGGGAGGAAGGCACCAGGGGCTGAGCAGGAGTGGGCGCAGGGCATCGTGTGATGCTGCACTGCCTTGCACAGATGCTGCATGAATTCACCACACAGCGGGCCACAGCATGATCCCAGCATGCAGCCTTTGGGCTCGCTCGATTCGCGCCCCTGCCCCTGAACCTCCACAGGAACGCACCCCACTCCATGCTGTGTCTCTCTGGGGCACCTACACGCACATGGTTAATAAGGCCATCTTGGCCACCCTTGAACCCTCTCGTGCACGGGGCGCCACAGATTGCGCCCGGCTGCTGGTGGCGGCCGGCGCGGACGTGAATGCTGTAGACGAGTGAGTGCGGTTTGGGTTTGGTTTGGCTTGGTATAGAGTGCTGTGTGCACCAGGCAGGTGGAGGCTCAAGTGGTTCAGGTAGGGCGGGGCTGGTGTGCCCGCTCTCGCTCGGCCACCACTTCCACGTGCCACCTGCCGCCAATCCCCGTAACCACGCAGCATGGGCGTAAGCCCGCTGGCGCGCCTCGCCGCCCAAGTCGCGATGGACGAGCATGTTGCAGACGTCATGCGGCTGCTGCTGGCAGCTGGCGCCAACGGCCGGCCCGCACTCGAAGCGGCGCTGCACTATGAGAACCTGCCGGCCTTAGAAGTGCTCATCGCCGCTGGGGCTGATGCCTCGGAGTTGCTGGCGGCTAAGCTCGATTTCACGCAGCGGCGGCGCATGGCGGCGGACGATGCGGTGCTGCTGCTGCGGGCGGGGGCGCGCATTGAGGGGCTGCCGCCGCGGCTGCAGCAGTTTGGCGTGGAGCTGGCTCTGCGGGACCGCGCTGAGCGGTGCGTAGGTTGGCTGCATTTTGTAGGGCCCCACGACGGGCAGGTTGGGAGGGGCTGGCTGGGGGATGCGAAACAAGTATTGACTCGTGCATGCAGCGCCGGACGTGTAGTAAGAACCATTGTGTTATGCGAATCCTGCCGCAGGCTACATGGCTCCAAGCAGCAATGGAGCTAGTGTGGGGCACCGGCAGCAGCCCAGCGCCGCCTGCGCAGCCGCTGCGCGGCGCACCGGGCTCTCTCTCCCTGCCATCGCCTCCACTTGTGCATTGGCTGGAGTGTAAACCGCATATATGGCACGCATGAGTACCATGAGACCAAACAAACCGAGCTCAAACAGGCTGCCCCTCCGGCCACCCGCTGTGCCTGATGCGGTGCAGCCGCCGCGCGCCGCCACTTGCCAGCAGCGCCTCAACCCAAGACGCACGAGCGCCTGCGTGTCTTTCCTCGCTCACAGCAGCTCACAACATGGCTGGCGGAAGGCAGGGGCATGCTGGCACACAGTCTCAAGGCGCCGTGGAGCCCATCACGGCCCGGCTCGCTGCCTGGGCCGCCGTTCACCGCTCGCTGCCACCCTCGACGTTCTTCGCAGTCTATTTCCCTGCTCTGAAGGATGGTGCGCCCGCCAGAAAGCCTCTTTCATGCCGCCGCCGCCGCCGCCTCACTGCCGCTTGCCCTCTTGCTGCCCTGCCGTAGACCGACGTTCACTCCCTCCATCCTTGCTCCCCCCACAGAGGGGCTGGCCATCATGACCTCCCGCGACTTTCTTTCCCTCGTCGAGGCCATGCATGCGCTGCTGAGCCGGGCCGGCGTTCGCGGCCTGGCGGCGCTGGCGCAGCAGCAGCAGGTGCTGCTGTGGGTTTTCCGCTGGGCATGGCTGATAGCTGCGCACTCAGCGCTTGCGGAGTGGATGCATGCCATACTAGCACAGCTGTCGGCCCTCATCACAGTTTACGGATGCCCGCTGCTGTTCCACAACCTCCCTTATTTGGCAGAATGGCGTGGTGGGCCAGCTGGCGGCGGCGGTGATCCGCGGCGACCGCCTCAACTACGCAGAGGTGCGGGCGGCTGGCTGTGGCTCTGCTTTAGAACATTAGAACGGGACACGGTTGTTGCTGGCCAATGACGGGCTGAGGTGGGTGTGTCTGGCATTCCATCCCACACCATGCCCTCTGCGCTGTGCCCCCCTTTTTCACCCGCAGGGCTTTGTGGTGCCGGTGTGCTGCACCTGCGGCAAGGCCGACACCGGGCACCTGCTGCGCTGCGGCAAGTGCCGCACGGCGAGCTACTGCAGCGAGAAGTGCCAGCGGCAGAGCTGGAGCCGCCACAAGAAGGTGGGCCTTTGGCTGCCAGCTGCTGCTGCATTGTTTGCCAATGTTTGGGCCAACGCTGGCACCATCTGCTGGAAGCTCAAGTGGTGCATGCAGCAGTGGGCAGCAACAATGGCTTGGCGTCTGGACACATCCTGTCTCAATGCTTACTGACTGAAGCAGCTGTCTCGGCTCCTTTTGAAACAGCAATCAGACAACAGTAGCTTACATATTGCTCCCTGCCTCCCGTCTTGCCTGCCTGCCGCAGGTCTGCCCGCTGATGGCAGCAGAGATGGAAGGCGTCAACCGGTCCGCCCAGCGTGCACGGCAGCAGAGCGAGCCACAGCAGCAGCAGGCAGGACAGCAGGCAGCTGCGCCGGCCGGCCCTGCAGCGGGAGCGGCGGCGGCGGCGGAACGCGCTCAGCAAGTGGGAGTGGGGGCACACAAGGGCGGTTCAGCCTCAGCGTCAGCCGAGTCATCAACTCAAGCGGCTCAAGCATCATCCTCAGCCGTTCCAGGCACAGAGGGAGAAGCGGCAGAGTGGGGCTGGTCCAGCGACCCAGCAACCCGGCGCCTGCTGCTGGGCGGCAGGGCGGTGCTGGTGGCAGCAGCAGCGGCGGGCCTGACTTTGGCCTGGTGGCGGCGGCACTGAGAAATTTTTGATGATGCTCAGGACACCAGAGTTTGCTTGAATGACGTGATGCTTGTAAGACTGTTCTTCCGGAGGAACGCTGGGTGCGGTGGCAGCATGCCGCAGCAGAGCACGCCGAGCAGGCCGCCGCTCGTTGAGGAGAGTCGCCTGTGCAAGCAACGCTGGTCCCAGCTGCACTCTCGAGTCGTCTCATATGTCGTTCCAAGCGTTCAACGTCAAGGCCTCAGGCCGGGGCAAGGCCCGAGCGGACGCCGCGGTATTCGACAGCGACGAGGAGGAGCTCCCAGCTCCGCAGGGTGCTCCTCCCGTCGCGCAGACAGCTGCGCAGTTGCAGGCAAGGCCCGATCATCCCGGTTGCTTGCCTCAGCTGCCGCCGCCACCGCCGCCACCGCCGCCCACCGCCACCTGCTCTGCCCGCTGTTGCCGTGCAGGAGGCTGGAGATCGGGCAGCAGCCACAGGCAACTGGGGCATGGCCATACAGCGGTGGGATGCAGCGTTGGCTGCTTCGCCTGCTGAACCCCACAAGCTGCATGAAGCCAAGGCACAGGTGAGCGGAAATGCTGGAGACATTGTGGCTTGGCAGGTCCCTTAGGGCAGCCAGCCTGAGATGAGCATGCGTTGGGCTGACGCCGAGTTACCACTGCATAGAGAGGCAGCACACTGATTTGATGAGCGCGGAAAGTCTTGCCAGCGGCGTGCGCAGCTGTTGCACTTGTGGCAGTGAGCTTGAGAGCTTGAAAGCGTCAACCCAGCAGCACCGGCCCACTGCGTTTTGCATGTGCATCCAACCAACACCGCCCTGCAGGTCTGGCTGGAGGTTGGGGAGGACTGGAAGGCAGTGCAGAGCGCACAGCGTGCGGTGGAGCTGCAGCCAGCGTGGCCGGAGGGGCACCTCACGCTGTCGCGAGCGCAGGTGCGCTGCGCTGCGCTGTGCTTTGCGTGGTGTGATCCGAGCCCCGCTGCTGGGCGCGCTGCGCTGTGGGCTCCGTGTTCAGCAGCTTGCTCAGCGTTGCCGCATTATGATCCTCCTTTACACAGCGGCGGATTATCCTGGGCTCCGGTCGGCACCTCCCCCGCACCCCACCAACGCGCCTGTGCCTGCAATTGCTCCTGCCCTGCAGCTCAATCTGGGTGAGCCTGAGCTGGCACTGCAATCAATGGAACGAGTGCTCCAGCTGGCGCCAGGCCACCCAGAGGCAGCAGCAGAGGTGGCCAGCATACGTGCACTAGTGCTGCAGCGGCGGCAGGGCGGCGGCGGTGTGGCAGGGGGGCAGCGAGCGCATGTGGTGCCGCGGCCGGCTGATGGTGGCGGCGATGCCATGGAAAGCTAGGCCCTGGCTCTTAGGGAAGCTCGTCACTTGTACTGTAACAGAATTGTTGTTGTTCACGAATACACGCAAGAAGAGATTGCTCGACAATGCGTGAGCAGTTGAAGAGAGAAGTGGGGGAAGGGTACTGGGGGATACACTGGAGGGCAGCTGCGCCAATTGATGATGTTGGGGACAGATCGAGGAATGGAAGAAATGCGTACCTATCATCTATGGAACCAATCGTTGCGCAATGGTGTGGCGCATTTGCACCGGTGGCCCCAAAGGTCACTCTGCCAACAGCTGCTCAATGTGCAAGCTGTGCTTGGTGCTGGCTCCTAGGCCGTGGCGTTGCCAGCCAGCAGCGGCTGCACCGCCGGCCGCATGCACTCGAGCCAGACGCGCTGGCCTGCGCGCGTCAGGTGCGTGCCGTCCTCGTACTGCTCTTTATCGCTGGGGTCCAGGCCTGCTGAGGAATGAAGGGAGTGGCAAGAGCGGAAAGAAGGTTGCAGTCGTTGCATCGCTTGATCAAACTGGTTCCTTGCCATTACGGGCATGTTGTGTGTTGCTGGCCCACAAAAACCCACCCTCTGTGCAGTCGAAAAACAGCACCCCTCGTGCTTCTGCCATCGCTTTGTACTCCTCATTTGTAGGCCCCACATCCTTCTGCGGGGAGCATGGGAGGACAGACCAACTGCATTTCAGTTCTGCTTGCGCCATGTTCCCAACGTATGGGGCACCCCATGGGAGGCCCATCAAAGTGGGACAGATGGAGCCAACAATGGCAGCAGCAGCAGCAGCAGCTTTAACGAGAAAGGCAGCGGCGGCGGCAGCAGCAGTGGCAGCAGTGGCAAGCCCTCACCGCGTCGTTGGGGATCAGCCCAGACACAGCCAGCTTGGTGTTGGGCATGTTGTGCTGCAGCCACTGGATCAGCCTGCGCACAGAAGAGCAGTGGAACGGAGTGCTGCTTAGTCATTGTTGATCTGAATATTGGCAGCCTCGGTAGCAGGACGAGAAGCAGAACAGGTGGCGGACCCGCCCAAAGCAGGCAAGCCACCCCAGGCAGCAACTGCGCTGCAGCGCTATGCCTCCTTCCATTGCACTGCAAACAGCCAGAAGATCAAGCAGTTTATTATATTATTTTGAGTGCGCACCAGTCCAGCTTGTCGGCGGGGTTTGCGTTCTTGGCGTTCGGCTGCTTCACGTTGTTTGTGCCCACCCACAGCACAATGGCTTTGGGGTCGATGTCCGGCCGCTCGCCGTCCTTGATGATGCGGGCAGCCAGCTCCTGTACCGTTTGCAGTGTGGAAAAAATAAGGAGAGTTAGGCACGGTTGACTGACAGACTTGCTTAATGCCACAGGCAGCCAGCTCCTGTGGCAGCGTGTGGCATGGAACATTGGCTGTGAGGTCAGGCGCAGTTGACACGCTCACTCGATGATGCGGGCAGCCAGCCCCTGTGGCAAAATAGATTGGGCGTAATGAAGCATGGCCCTTGATCAGGGAGCAGCAGCAGCAGCAGCAGCAGCAGCAGCAGCAGCAGCAGCAGCAGCAGCAGCAGCAGCAGCAGCAGCAGCAGCAGCAGCAGCAGCAGCAGCAGCAGCAGCAGCAGCAGCAAGGCAGCAAGGCAGCAAGGCAGCAAGG
>JADXDR010000129.1:128826-151743 GCA_025026875.1 Chlorella ohadii
GGCTCACATGCCCATGGACGAGGGAGTAGAAGCAGCAGAAGCAGCAGCAGCAGCAGCAAAAGCAGCAGAGCAACTCAAGCAGCCAGCTCGCCTGCACAGTCGACCCGCCCATGCCCAGCGGCTGGGCGAGCAGCTCCCCGGGAGGAAAGAAGTCGTCCCAGGCATCCGCACGCCAGTCGCGCATGTCGGCGGTCAACGAGTCGCCCCAGAGCACTAGATCATATGCCTGCAGCACAAGGTTTGGCATTGAGGCACGTTGGTTTTGAAACTGGCAAGGCAGTCGTGCACGTCAGCTGTGAGCTAGTCGCCCCAGAGCACCAGGTCGTAAGCATGCATTTGGATTGATTTGGGGAAGGCTGGAAATGTATGTGGCAATTCAGGCAGGAGAGCATGTTGGCTGGAGTGGCAGCCACAAGGCTTGGAGGAGGTGGGCAGGCAGGCCATGCACGCTGTGAAGCAAACGCAGCCAGCAGTGTATCCACACCGAACAGCCGGAGGAGAGTGGGGTCGCGCAGCGAATCTGCGGCGCTCAAGCGGCAGCCGTGCAAGTGGGCAGGCCTCAGAGCTAATCATATTAGCTTTGTCGTAGTCCAATGGTCCGTCCAAGGGTAGACTAACCAACACCCACCTTGCCCACCCCGTTCATCACAGCCACGTCTTGGTAGTTGAAGTCCAGGTCTTCCTGGGCCGTGGGCCGCTGCTTGCCCATGTAAACCCAGTCAGGGATCGAGTTGGGGCTGAACTCAGCAGCGGCCACCAGGGCTGCAGCGGGAGGGCAGTGGAGGGAAGGGCGGCGGACGGGGATTGGTGGGTTGGGTAGGCAGGGCGACTGAGGTGGCAGGCTGCTTCTGCAGCCAGCCGCCGCAGAGTGCGTATGCGCAAAAATTGCCCCGTAGTGTGGTACCCAGCAGCAGCCGGCCGGAGACCAAAGTGGCCAGCAGGTGCCGCGGGGGCGAGAGCTGGCGGCGGCGGCGGCCCCGCCGCAGCTTCTGCTGGCCTTCTCCGGGGCGCTTACGCACGCCAGTACGCCAGATCTGAGACAAATCGCGGCATCAGAGGCACTGGGGAGGTCGGGCAGCGGCGCACCTGCGAAGCCCACTGCAGCGAGCAGCACGACCGCCGCAGCGCGCCCCATTGCCGATGCCGGAGCTCGAGGGCTGCAAATTCAGGCGCTGCAAGTGGCAGGGCGGTCGAACGCGGCTGTGGCCAGCTGCCGAGTTGGGTTCTCCCGCGGGCAAGGCGCTGTGAGCCTTCTGACTGCCGCAACGGATTTGGAGGATCAACTGTGTTTTGATCAGAGAACCCAGCTGCTCGCTCGTACGGAGGAGGCACAGGCACTTGCGCTGCCGCTGTGCCGCCGCTGCCGCCGCTGCTGCTGATGCCGCACATGGTGCATGCGCTGCCCTTGTGACTGCTTGTGCTGAGTCACAAACAAACGCTTAGCAGAACAGGCATGAAACATGGAGATGGCGAACTGATGCTCAGGTAAAAGGCGTGCTAATGTTTGGGGGCCGCCTGGCGTTGCTGGGGTTGCGGCCATTGATTGCAGCTCGTCCATCTGATGATAGGGGCTGGCTCTCGCGGTGGGCCAGCTACCACCGCTGCTGCGAGCCTCGTGGCTCCACTGCTGCCTTCTCTTTACCACTCACAGCCTCAGCTGCCGCCCCTGCTGCGGCCCTTGCCGCCCCCTGCGCTGGCCTCCACCGGCACACACTCGGCCTTGTGCCCCGCCCGCCAGTGCTGGGCCTGCAAAAGTGCGCGGGATGGCGCAGTCAGGCACATTGGGTTCTGCCAGAGTGTGCTTTTGCAGTGGTACTGCGCGGCTGGCGGGCATGGCCAGACCAACGAAGCCATAAGCCCAACCTGGTTAGTGCACATGATCTGCTGCTGCCGCCCGATCTAGGGGACAGGTGCCACCAAAGCCCGAGCACACGCTTGCGCACTACCCCCACCTGGCATGCGCGGGAGCAGTACTGGGCGGTGCGGCAGCGGGCGCAGAACTTGAGCTCCGTAGAATGGCCGCCGCAGCCGCTGCAGAGGCCGGACTGCGAATGGAGATGGGCAGCCAGTGCGTCCTTAGCCGCAGGCCTGCACACCCAACTGCAAGCCCCGATCTGGCCGCCGTGCCGCATGTGCCCCTTCGAATCTTAAGAAATCACTCTGCAAAGCCATGGCCAGCCCCGCTTGCCTTCTTTGCCACTTTGTTCGGGACGTACGAGCTGGTGTGCGACATCATGTCTTGCGCAGGCAGCGGCCGGCTGGCATAGCTGGTTGGCCAGGTGTGCCGTGCGTCGTCAAGCTCGCGCTGAGCTTGGCGCGCCCGCTGCAGGGCAGGTAGGCTTGCAGAGCAAGACATGATTCTCTCTCACCGCAGGATGCGATAGGCGCGGCGGTTAGTCGACCTTCAACAAGCCCAATTGCTCAGGACCATGCCGCACACTCCATCCGCACCTCTCGATGGTTGCTCCACAGCCGGCTGGGCAGCCAGGGCTTGCAGTCTTGCAGGCAGCGCTGCATCACCACCACCAGGCCCTCCACCTCGCGGTAGCTCCAGCCATCCTGGCCAGGGATGGCAGTGGCCAGTGCTGATGCTGCGTTCAGTTCACGGAACGAGTCCCCGGCTGCCCGGGCTGCCGCCACAGCGCGGCGCAGCGCCGCCTGCCCCTCTGCCTCCGCTCCAGTGCGGCGCAGCAGGTTGGACAGCGCAGCCAGCACGCCGGCGTTGTAAAACTCGCCATCGCTGAGCTCCAAAGCTTTGCTGAAGGCGGCCCGCCCAGCTGCCGCATGCTGCTGGTTGATCCGGCCGCCGCAGTATGCACCGTCAGGAGTGGCTGCCCAGGTGTGCACCACTGCTAGCTGGGAGAGAAGCTCCAGTTCCATCTGGCGGATAGTTAGCGGTGCATCTCCCAGGCCTGCCAACTGTTCCTGCAGCTGGGGCCGCCACTGCCGAATAGGTTGCAGCAGCCTCTCCAGCACTCCAGCCGCATCGTCCAGGCTGACTTGCTCCTCCCAATCCAGCCCTGCAGAGAGCCGGCGGCTGCTGGTGCTCTGCGAGATCAGTGGTGCAGTGCTGTTAGCAAGGGATGCCGCCTGGCTGTACGTCGTGGCTGTTACTGCTAGCAGCACAACATAGGCAGCTGTTGCTGCCAATGTGTACAGCGGCTGCAGCTCGCGGTGATGCACTGAGGCATCCTGCAGGATTGCGAACAGTAAGGCAGCCATGTCCCTTGGGAGTCCCATCCATGCTCAGCACGCCTGCCGGCAAATGCCAAACTTTCCAGGTGTCTTGGCGAGCCAGACCAACTGCTTGACCAGCCTCCCTCACCTGGGTCAGCAGCTCTAAAAGGTTCTGCTTTGCCAGCTCAGGCGCTTGCCACGAGTAAGAAAGCAGGTCGAGCCCTGGCACAGGCGGGCTCCSCCCKTCCSAGCTCCKGTGCGCCTTMAGCAGCAGCAGCAGCGCCCGCAGCTTGGTAGGTCCAGGCAACTGCTCTAGCGGGGCTGCCGCCAGCAGACGCGTGGCTTCAGTGGTGCACTCGCAGCTGTCGATGAAGGCTTGCACAGKCGGCTGGCGCTGCTGCAGCGGCACCGCCAGGGCCCACTGCAGCTTCTCAGCTGCGAAGGTGTCCGGCTGGCTGCTAGGCTGCGGCTGCGGCGCATGAGCACTGGAGGCGTCTTGCCTCGCAGGAGCTGCGGCGGCAGCGGCGAACGCCGCCCGCCCGCCGCCAGCTGAGCTGCTGCCGCTGCTGCTGGCCTTGGGCGGCATGAGGCTGCCTGCTGGGCCAGTTGAAGGGGGCTAAAGGCGTCTGAGCGCAGGCTAGCCAGCGAGGGAGTGTCGTGCAGCCGACAGGCGCCCCTGCTCGCCCTGCCACTTCCTGAAAAGGTGCTATGCTGCTGGCTGGTGCAGGGCAGAAGCCGATCAGGCACCTGCTGGCACTGAGCGAGAGGGTGCTTGTTTCTGCTGTAGCTGCCGCCCCGCTGCCAACAGAATGGTTGGATCAGGCTGGGGCAGGTGCTGCAACAGGCATCCATCTGCATCAGCCCTGCACATGCTGCCGCCTAGCTGCCGCCGCTGCAGCCGCTCATGCTGCTTGCCACATGCCGGCCCGGCGCCGATTCCATGGCAACACGCATTGCAAGCACCCATTTCACAGACACTAGTAGATTGCAGTCACTATCATGCATGCATGACAACAGAAAGAATGCCGCTAAGGTTTCCGTAGCTGCGCAGACGCCCTGCCGCCAACATCGTGTCGGCCGCCCAGCGGCTGGGCAGGCTGCACCACAGGCGTGCGCCAACCTGCACTACACAGCTAAGCCTCTGCTAGCACGCGTGCGCGTAACCAGCTGATTGCTGCATGCTGGCCAGACGCTTCCGCTTTCGGCCAGCCAGCAGCAGGCGCCCAGCTGCCGCTCGCTACTGAGCCTCAGCTGCTGCGGCTGCCCCCATCCTTGCGCGCCTCAACTGGCACGCACTCGGCCTTGTGCCCCGCCCGCCAGTGCTGAGCCTGCAGAAGTTGACGGGATGGGCTCAAAGAAACAAGTCATTGCAGGTGCAGGTGCATGATAACACTGCCACTGGTGGGCTGGGTAGCACATAGCTTAGGCCCGCTTCCATGCTGTGCCGCCGCCACGCAAACTGAGAGCATGCACTCCCCGAAATGCACCAAGTGCTGATGCCGCATGCCCACCTGGCATGCGCGGGAGCAGTACTTGGCGGTGCGGCAGCGGGCACAGAACTTGAGCTCAAGGCACTTGCCMRCGCNAGCCGCTGCAGGCGCCAATCTGCAACAGGAGAGGGGCAGGCGGTGCGGTTTGCGCCTGAAGCAGGAGGGCGCAACTGCTAGCCCCACTTCTGCTGAACATTCTGCGCATGAGACCTGACCAGCTCCCAACCGCAATGGCAGACTCCCTTGCCTTCTTTGCCGCTTTGTTGACCATGAACGTGTTGGGGCTGGAGGTGCAGTGGGTGCCAGGCAGCGGCCGGCTAGCGTAGCTGGTTGGCAAAGCGCGACGCATGGTCAAGTATGACTTCAAATTGGCGTGCCCGCTGCAAGGCAGGGGGGTGTAAATGCCTGGCATTCTTTTTTACCACAAGCGATACATTGAATGAGGCTTGCACATTAACCACAAGTCTGGCCGCTCAGGGCATTGCCTGATTGTCGGCCATACATCCATCCATCGCACCTCTCGAAAGTTACTCCATATCGGGCTAAGCAGCCAGGGCTTGCAGTCCTTGAGGCAGCGCTGCATGGCCGCCACCAGCCCCTCCACCTCCAGGTAGCTCCAGCCGTCCTGGGTTGTGACGCAACCAGCCAGTGCTGCAGCTGCATTGAGCTCACGGAAGGAATCCTCCGCTGCGCGCGCCGCCGCCACAGCGCGGCGCAGCGCTGCCTGCCCCTCTGCCTCCGCTCCGATGCGGCGCAGCACGTTGGACAGGCCAGCCAGCAGACCTGCGTTGCAAAACTCGCCATTGCTCAGCTCCAAAGCTTCGCTGAAGGCTGCCCGCCCAGCCGCCGCATGCTGCTCGTCAATTCGGCCGCCACAATAGGCGCCGTCGGGTGTGGCTGCCCAGGTGTGCACCGCAGCTAGCTTGACGAGAAGCTCCCGCTCCAGCTGCTGGACTGTCAGCAGGGCGCCGCCTACGCCTGCCAGCTGCTCCTGTAGCAGGGGCCGCAGCGGGCGCATAAGGTCCAGCAGGCTCTCCAGCGCTCGAGCTGCATCGTCCAGGCTTGTCAATGGCTTCTGCTGCAACCCCCTTGAGAGGCGGCGGGCTGTGAGGCTCTGCGACACGACCTCTACGCTGCTGTTGGTCACTGATGCTGCCTGGATGTCGGCCATGGCGTGTGCGGCCAGCATCACCGCATAGCCTGCTTTCGCTGCCACCGCATACAGAGGCTGCAGGTCTGGGTGCACCTTGAATGCATCCTGCAGGGGTGGAAGCAGGAGTGAGGGTTTTAGAAAAAGCACCGAAGGTGCTGCTATCCTCAGGACAAGCCAGAGCGTTGGCAGGAATATCATGCACAGAGTTCGTGGAGGCTGGCACCAGCCCGGCCACAGGCGCCAAAACAGAGCAGACCAGCCGATTGCCTTACCTCATGGATGAAGAAAGCCTTCAGATTGCTGCGTGCCTGCTCCGGCGCCTCCCAAGACGCAGAGAACGGCAGCATATTGAGCCCTGGCATGGCTGGAAGCCGCCCATCCGAGCACCAGTGCGCCTTGAGCAGCAGCAGCAGCGCGCGCAGCTTGGTGGGGCCGGGCAGCTGGGCAAGCGGCGCTGCCGCCAGCAGGCGCGTGGCTTCAGTGGTGCATTCGCAGCTGTCAATGAACTCTTGCACGGACGGCTGGCGCTGCTCTGGCGGCACCGCCAGCGCCCATTGCAGCTTCTCAGCCAGAAATTCTGGTGGCTGCGGCGGCTGCTCGGCAGAAGTGCTGGGGCCACCGCTAGCGGCGGCGGCGGAGGCGGCAGAGGGGGCTGAGGCTCCCTGGGCGCTGGCAGCAGAGCTGCGTTTCCTGCTGTCGGCCCTGGGAGGCATGTGAGCAGCTGGGAAGGCGGCCAGGCCGTCTTGTAGGGCGGGGCGGCGGTTCGGCTGGGCCAGTTGGTGGCGCGAGGAGCCGATGGTTAGCGCTCGAGATGGATCAGCCTGATAGCAGGCGAGCCAGGCCGGTAGAGTGCTTGGGTGATTGGGCGGCTGGCTCATTGCTGCATTGATGCATCTTTGCCTCCTTTCCGCTTACCGAGCGGCGTGATCTAATCCACGCCGATATCTTCAACGATTCAGCCAGCTGCGGGCCCCGCAGCGGCTTGCTGGGCGAGCCTGGCCCTCGGCGTTTGCGCTGTGGCCTTTCAGCAGCTTCGCTGGCTCCCCCTGGCAGAGAGGACGCAGTGACATGTCAAATTCCAGCGGCGGTGCCAGCAGGGGCTCCCAGCACGGGCTCCTAGCGGCGACCGCAGCTCGCCGCAGCTTGCCGCTTGCCGATGTTGAAGCCCAATTGTTGCCGGGCTGTTTTGGCCCTGGTATGATGCTAAGATTGAGTCTTACTGGTGATATTGAGATAACGCATTCACGTATGTATGCCTGACTGCTTGGCTACCACGACAAGAGCTTGTGATGCGGCCTGCTACGCCTGGCTGCTTCTGCCTCTGCCTGTGATGCGAGCCACCGCTGCCTGCCTACCTGCCAGCAGCTGCCGTCCTGGCGGCTGCAACGGCTGCCCAGGAGGCAAACGCCGCCTTGGGCTCACCCTGCACCTGCGGGCCGCCTGCCATGGCTGCCACCTGGTGGATGCCTGCAGGGGAGCCGCCTGCTGCAGATGCAGGTGTGTTCCAGCCAGCAGGCGAGGCCCAGGCCGCCTGCCCACGCTGCATGCTGTGCCTGCTGCCGCTGCCGACAGCGCCATCGGTGCTGGGTGTGAAGCCAGCAAGCAGGCCATCTGCGACTCCTGCTGGGCCAGGCGTGTAGAATGGCGACGGCGGCGTAGCAGCTGCCGGCAGATCGGGGCCAAAGNCCGGCTGTGGCAGGGGTGCCCAGGGCCGGCCCCTCAGCNTACCGCATCCTCCCAGTGCGCCGGCGGGGCTGCTGCTGCGGGGGTGCCTGGCAGCGGCATNGTCCACAGCANGGCTCAGCATGGCCCCACTGCTGCTGTGCCGGCGAGGCCGGCTGGTGCTCAGCTTGAGGCAGCTGTGCAGCTGCCGGCTGGTGAGCAGCCTCCTCCCAAGCAGCGGCTGCTCCCCCTGCCTGCCCATTGCTCCCATGCCACACAGCTGAGCGCCCTGGGGACTGGCCGGCTGCCCCCGCCGCCACCGCATGCACTGCGGGGGCGGCGGCAGGGGAGGGCGGGCGTGCCTGTTACATAGGCCGCACAGTCCAAAAATGGTGAAGTGTGCATACTGAAAGTGCTGAGGCCCAGCTCCCCGACAACACGATCCCCTGCTGGCTGCTGGGCTAAGGTGCAGGCTGAATGTTTGCCGTGGTGAAGGTGCCTGCCGCCCTTTCGGCGACAGTGCGCATGCCAGCGTGTGCTCTCGCCTCCCCTCCAGCTGCTGCCTACCGACCTGCGCGCAGCTGCCAGCCGGCGTTGTTGGGGCTGGTGTGGGCATAGGACTTGCGCCCGCCGCTGCCGTAGTTCTCCAGTTCAGATGAGCGGCGGCGGCCGGGGCCAGCGGCGGCTTGCGGCGGCTGCGGCTTGGCGCCCGCCCGAGGCTTCTTGCTGTACATCTCCAGGATGACGTCCTCCACCTGCGGGAGGGTGGCGAAGAAGGCAAATCAAACTTGAATATGGCGGGCATGTGACACCCTTCCTCGCCCCTGTCATAGGAGTATAGCAAATACGCCACCCCTGTGCCGCCCTGCTCGCACCTCCTCCAGCGGGCGGTACGCCTTCCAGTCGTTCTTCTTGATCTGCAAGAGCAGGTAGGAGTCGGTGCGATGAGTGATGCTTTAGGGGGAATGACTTGCAGTGCAGAGCGCGCTTGCCGTCCGCCGCAGACAAGCAATTCACCCTCCTTCAAAACCCACAGCTCTGACAAAAGTTGCTACATTACACGTCTGTGCACACCTGGGACGAGTCGGCCAGCGTGTCGTTCAGCAGCATGTCCAGCAGCTCGGGTCCGGTGAAGGGGCCCGACACCTTGCCCCGCGCGTTCTTCACCAGCCACTCCTGCAGGTGGGGGTGGAGCAGAAACGGAGACACAGTGGCTGTTCAGGCTGAGGCGGGGAGCAGTGCAGCTGCATGAACAGGCCACATACTTGCTGCGTGGCTAACATGGCAGTGTGTGTTGAGCATATAGCACTGCCTTTGCTTGCCCAGTTGCCTGTAGGATCCCACCTTGTCGTCCTCATAGCCCACTCCCTTGCCCTTGCGACCGCCTCCGCCACCGCCGGCAGCCTTGCCGCCACCCGTGGAACTCCAGCCGCCGCCCATGCCGGCGCTGCCGGCGGGGCTGCTGCCAGCCGAGCTGCCSCCACCSCTAGAATAGGCGCGAGCCAGGGCCGCCACCGGCTTGGGAACCGCCAGCGGGGCGGTGGGGGCGGGGCGGGGCGCCGGYGGCCGCACTGCTGCCGCTGGYGCAGGCTGGGCAGCTGGGGCAGCGCCCCKGGYGGTGGCATCTGGCACCTCGTGGCGCTGTGCCTGCTGTGCTGGTTTGAACCCAGCCGCAGGCGGCTGGGAGGCAGGCTGGAAGGCGGGCTGAGGCTGCACCGCAGGTGGTGCGCTGGGGCGTGGAGGAGCGAAGGCAGAGGTGGGCAGCGGAGCGCCTGCGCCGGGGGCGGGGGCGGGTGCGCCTCCAAGCGATGGCCAGCTCTCTGCAAGGGAGCAGTGATGAGGTTGAGGAGCAGGGGTCAGGTCACTTGTTCACAGAGTGAGAACAGGCGCGCACATGTGAAAACAAACTTGCACAGGCATTCAGTTACCAGTCAGACCGGCCGCCCTGGCTCACCCTGCTGGAAGGCAGCCAGCTGCTGCAGGGGCGTGGCATGACCAGCCCACACGCCGTTGCTGCCAAGGCTGGCTGGCGGCGGGCCGGGGCGAGGGCCGGGCAGGGCTCCGCCGGCAAACGACATGCCACTAGGGGTGGCCTGCAGCCGCAGGGCTGCACCAGGTGCCAGCTCCATGCGCAGGTGCAGCGATGGCGGAGGCAGCGGCAGGGGCGCCGCGGGGGCGACCGGCAGAGGCTGGCCGGTTGCCAGGCAATGGGAAGCAGTGGGCAGGTCCCACCAGCCGCTGGCGGCACTGTGCGGCTTGACCTGCGGGCCAGAGGATGAGGCGAGGGGCAAATCATGTTAGGTTCACAATGCTGCATGTGCAAAGCAGCAGGCACGCTGGTTGCTGTCCAGACACAACGCAACATGCATTTGCCACTGCAAATCATCCCTCCATTTCCACTCTCTTCCCCCAAAAGGGGCTGCGCCGAGGCCCACGCACCTGCACGCCCGGCTCCAGGTGGCCCTGCTCCACCCAGTACCGCAGCTGCTCCATTGAGAAGGGGCCAAACACGCCGGCACCCCCAGGCGCAAGGTAGTCCCACTCATCAGGCATCCGCAGTGCTGCCGGCGCAGCAGCAAGCATGGGCGCCGCAGCAGGTATGGTAGCAGGGGCTGGGGCGGCCATGAGTGCTGGCGCAGCAGCTGGGATTGCGGCCGGGGCGGGTGCGGGAGTGGCAGCGGCTGGCTCAGAGAGGGTCAGCTGGCTGGCGAGCGCATCTGCAGCGGCATTTGCCGCCGCGGCTGAGGGAGCTGCCGAAGCTGCGGGCGCAGCGGGAGAGGATGTGGAGGCCAGCTGCTGCCAGCCAGCGGCCCGCAGGGCCAGCAGGGAGCGCAGGCTGCCCGCCAGCGCGGGCTGCTGCTTGGTTGCGCCTGCGGTGCAGTTTGGGTTGACATGAGGGCACAGAAGGCGTGTAATCAGAATGCAGATTTGCATTTCAACTCAACTGTAGCAGGCTGCAGGCAGGGACAGATGGGCTGCATACACACGATTACAACCATCAGCCCTGCAGGGCAATCAGAGCTCCAGCAACTCGCCACCTTGGCAAGCAGACCCTCCAGGTATGCCTCGACTCACCCTGGGCCAGCACAGTCTCCAGCACGCGGCAGTAGGCGTCCATCGCGCGCCGGTTGTCCTCAGACGAGCCGTCCAGCTTGGGCCCAGCACCTGCCAGCAGGATGTGGGCGCNACTCCAGGTCGTGCGGCGGCGGGCGGCGGCCGGGGCGCTGCACAGGTGCAATGGGCGGGCGGGTAGAGAGCTGTGATGTAGAGTTGCAGACGTGGGTGCTGCGAGCTGGCGGCTGTGCACGCAGTCACCCCTCATGCCTGCCCGCAGCAAGTCGCTTTGATGGCACCCACACCCATTTTGCAAGTGTACGATGACAGCGGGCAGGACCTTGAGCGAGCCAACACCCCAATCAAATCAAAACTGCAGCAACCCACCGGCTCCAGCAGCTCCGACAGGCAGCCCTTGATGACGGCGGCAGGCACCACTCCGGCTCGGAACAGCGCGGTGACAAAGCCCACAGCACCCAGCTTGGCACGGTGCGCGCCGCTCATGCCTGCATGCGGGGCGGGGCGCATGGGAGGGGAAGGTGAGCAGGCACTCGGATGAACGGTGAGGAGCGGGGCAGGGCAGCGCTGAACTGGAGTGCAGCGAACGCGCAGCACTGCTGCCTGCCTTGTCTGCACAGCAATCCATCGCTGTTCAACGCCCAGCCTTGCATCCCCTGCACAGACGGCGGCTCGCTCACCCGGCGGCGGAGTCAGGTCGAACGCCTTCTCGCAGCGGGTCAGCAGCAGGCGGCGCAGCGGGCGCCCGTTGCCGTTCCTGCACAGGGGGAAGGCATGGACATGTTGCTGCAAACGTGAAAGTTCTGGTTTATCTCATGAGGCACAGCAATGAGCAAGCACAACATGACACTCCATGCAGGCTGTGGACGGCATAGTCATGGCTTTGCATCAACCCCAATCCCAGAAGGCGTAAGCACCCACTTGTCTGCCGCCAGCATGGCCGCCAGCAGAGCAGACACGGCATCCGCCTTCTCAGCGCTGCTGCACGCGGCAGAGTACATCTGCAGCGCAGGATGTGGGGGCCGTGGGTGACAGGTAAGGGGGCGGAATTCAAACGGCAAAGCAAGAGCTACGGCAAAGCAAGAGCTCGGCAGGCGGGAAGGCGCAGTCAACAGCGTGCACGCATCGGTGTCCTTGCTGCCGTCAACCTAGACCAGCAACTGACCACCTCTCCTGCTGTTTACAGTCCCCAGCAGCCCTCTCCCAGGCCTTCCCACCAGCCCCAGCTATCTCTCCCAGCCCGCCCACCTCGGCAGCGACGCCATCGGCGGCGGTGGGAAGTGCGAGATCCAAGCTGGCGACCACGCCTGCCGCCTGCTCGGCATTGTCGGTGTGCAGGCCCTGCACCAGGCGCCGCACGATGCCCACGGGGCCCTCTCTGGGGGTTGAAGATGGCTGCGTGCTGGCCAAGCCGACGGCAGCCGCCGCGGCCGTCCGCTCAGGGGCCATCGCCGGCGGCAGGTGGGAGCGGCTGCGGTGAGGGTCGGGCAAGCGATCGGGGCCGGTGTCAGGCTGCTGTGGTGGGCTGCAGGTGCGGGAGGGCGCCTGGGGGAGGCTCGAGTGGGCCTGAGGCGGCGAGGGCCACGCCAGGGCCGCCTGGTGCACAGCCTGGCCCACTGGTGCACACCTGGAGGCAGGGGGGCGACTGGATCACGGGAAGAGCGGCCTTGCGTTGAACTCGGCCTCCTCCCTGTGCACCGTGTGCTACAGTCCTAGTTCAGCTGGTGCAGAATGCAACTGTGGAGGGCTGGAGTGGGGCAAACAAGTGGGGCAGCCTTGCATGGGCCGCCCGCCGCGCTGCCGCCCAGCGCTGCGATCCGTCGGTGGCGCGCTGGGTGCTCCACTATCTGCTCCCTTGCGGTTCTGGGATGGTGCCTCATGATGGGCAGGAAGGGGCCCCAGCCTCAGGGGGCGATGGCGACGAATGAGAGGTCCTCCTGCAGCTGACAAAGTGCTTGAAGCGCGTGCTGCACCCCCTGCCATGCACTGCCGCACTCAAATCAGCTTTTACCCTACCAAGGGATCAAGGGCTGGCCATGACGGCCTGCAAAGAATCAAATGCATGAAGTTCAAGCTGCAGCTGCTGCCGCTGCTGCATGTTGCTGCTGCGCSGAGGCGGCGGCCCTGCCGCTCCTGCGGCCGCCTGCACCGCCGTTGGCGTGGCACGGTCCTAGGCTGCTGCCGCCGCTCGCGTGCGGGCGGCCTCCGGGTGCCTCAGCCTCAGAGTCCCAGCCGGCAGATGGGGTTCTTCTTCACCATGCTGAGCGATACCTTGTGGCCAAACAGGTCGCGGATGTTGTCGATGCTGCAAGTAGGAAGTGGACAGGAGGGTGCGGTGGGAGGGGTGCGTTGCGATTCAGCACCGCAGCAGGGCTGGGTTGCGCCACAAGGGCAGCGACATGAACAGCGCTGGCACCAGCCAACAGCACACAAGCAAGCAAGCCCCCTTGCACACTAGTAAGTGGACAACTAATACTCACTTGTACAGGATCATGGTTGGCCGCTCCAGGCCCAGGCCCCAGGCGATGACGTTCACGCCCTCCGGCAGGCCCATGGGCCGCAGCATTTCGGGGCGGAACATGCCGCTGTTGCCCACCTCGATCCACTTGCCCAGCTGCTCCGAGTAGCTGCGGGTGAGGGGGTCGGGGTCGGCGGGCAAACATTGAGCAACGCACGGAGTAGCGGCAGGAAGGGATACACGAGAGAGGAGCGGAATGGCGAGCGGCATTTGGCCAGCAGCAACCTGTTCCGGTCAAACAGTCAAAAAAAATACTGCCGCACTAACGAGGCTTGCCTGAAGATCTCCATGGACGGCTCGGTGTAGGGGTTGAAGGCGGGCTTGAAGCGCAGCTTGCTCAGACCCAGGCGGTCAAAGAACTGCGGGCAGCGGGGCAAGGAATTGAACAGTCGTTGCTGAATTTACAAGGCAGGCCATGAACGCCTTGCTGAGGCCCAGGTGGTCGAAGAACTGTGGGCAGCGGGGCAAACAAATGACGAATACAAGCCTTGGTGTACACAGCAACCATGCAGGTAGCGTGCATTCAGGGGCAACACAGAGTCCGGCTACAGCTAAAGCACACCGCCACAAGCAGCTGGCAGGACCACATTAGTGACCGTACTGCTGTTAAGCATTCCGGCGCACCTCCTGCAGCACGCCGATGAGGTCGCTGAGCGTGAGGCCGTAGTCGCACACAACGCCTGCAAGATGTTGATGAGTTGAGGGGCAGCGGAGTTGGGAACAAGGGTAGCCTGCCGCACACAACGTCTGCAACGAGTCGACGAGGGCAATGGGGGCGCAGAGTGCAAGCTGCAGCACTTGGCCAGCTGCACAGCGGCAGCATGCAGCCATGCCATTGAGTAGCTCAGCCACACCACCACAACACAGCAGACGGGCTTGGCAGAAAAACAACTGACCCTCTATCTGGTGGAACTCTGCCAGGTGCGTGCGGTCGATGGCCTCATTTCGGAACACTCGGTCGATGGAGAAGTACTTGGCTGGGCGNAAGCCCTCNTGCAGCAGCAAGGTGGTGAGACCAGTATTGCTTCGAACGCGCGATGTTGCCAAGGGCGTGGCATGTACACCAGAGCTGGCTACCATATGAGGCGTGGTGCTGGGCAACTTTGCGGAACGGCCTGGCTGGTACTCCTGCTGTGCTCTGCGCGACCATTCCTGTGCGGGAACCTGCCAAGCCCTGCAGCCCCACTCACCTGCGCTAGCCGGTACAGCATGCGGCTGGATACTGCGGTGGTGTGCGTACGCAGCAGGTTCTTCTCAGCTTCCGCTGTTGCCCATGCGTAGCCATAGCCAATGCTGCCGTAGCCGCCGTGCTGTGGGGAGCAGGGAGGGGTAAAAGGGCGGGGTGAGAACCAGGAGTCGGCATGGACTGAATGGGGTGGGGTGCAGAGGGCAGTCGCAAGGTGCAGCTGCTGATCAATGCGTTGCCAGATGGCTGCAGGCTTCGATCGCAGCTATACACCATACATGTATGGCACACCAGCGCTTGCCACCAAAATTACCCACCTGGTGCGTCTCCTTCACTCGCTGCAGGTAGTCTTGCGGGAAGTTGGACGCGGGGGTGGCTGCCGGCTCTGCAAACGAGAGGAGGAGCAGTGGGGATGGTGGGTCACAAGGCTGGTGGCCGGTGGTTGAGCAGCCATTTCAAGCATGGCAGCCCACAGGCACACGGGCAGCCATTTGTATACTTCACAGGGACCAGCACATGCCCAGGAAGCAGGCGGCGTGCAGCGCGCCTCCCAGGCCAGGCTCAGACACTGAGCGTGGCAGATTGCAGGCGATTATACCAGAGCAGATATGGTACACCAAAGCTCACTTGTGAGGAAGAAGGTGTCGTGCGCGTCGCGCGCCGGGTGCTGCTGCGGCTGGAACAGGGCGTCAAAGTTCCAGAAGCTGCAGGGAGGGGGCAGGGGAGTGCAGGGCAAGGCAGGTGAGTGACGGCTCCTCCACTGCTGCTAAAATGACGGCTATGGCATCCAGCTGAGCCCTTGCCAACCATGTGTGGCATCTAGGTGCGGCTTCTGACGACCGGCAAGAGGCGCCCCCTTTCAAACCCCAGCCCCGCCTGCACCCTTTGCACTTGGCCATGGGAAGTCTCACCTGCTCTCCACGTAGTTGTTGGTGGGCATCTCGGTGAAGCCCATCTGGGTGAAGATCTTGCGGAACTGCGTGCGCACCTGCGGGCAAGCAGGGGGTAGAACTTGCACACATCTGTGCCACCGCATTCTTGCAAAAAGTTCCATCCGGCAGCGGGCGCAGCGCCTCAATCCTAATACCACCTCCAGCCTGCCTCCTGCCGTACTTCAGCCCTCCCATTCTCCCCAGTGTTGTGGCAACCTCCCCACTTCCCTCTGAGCTGCAGCAGCCACCACCTCGCTTCCGGCATACCTTGAGCAGGGGTGCAGGTGGCCGCCCGCAGCCAGCAGGTCCACCCAGAAAATGACATGAAGCTGTCAACAGATTGATCACTTGCCTTGAGCAGCGGGTGCAGGTGGCCGCCCGCCGGCAGCAGGCCCAGCGCGTCAAAGTTGTACTCCTTGAACGTCTCCTCCTTCCAAGTGCCCCTGCAGTGAAAACGGACATGCCGCAAGTGTATTGAGACCTGATGGGGCAGTGCAGGTGTTCGGTCCCCCTGGCAGGTGCGTCTGCAGAATGCAGCGCAACTGCAACTGCTCCCCTCAGCAGCACTTCGGCCACATTGCGCGTCAGAGGCGTGGCGCAAACTTGGAAAACATTGGACCTCGCTCACTTCTGCAGCATCTCCGCCGTCAGCTCCGTGGCTGCCTTCTTGCGCTGCAGCGCAAAGGCGGGGCCCTTGCCAACCTGCGCGGCGAGGAGCAGCACACAGCACGTAAGCACACAGCGCTGTGCATGCCCACCCAGCCATTTGGCAGCTGACCCACAGGCAGTGCAAGCTTGCATGGGCTGCTGAAACCCAGCCCAGCAGCTGCATCAAACAACCTCAACAGCAGCTGCACAAAGGCGCACCCGGTACGTCTTCCACGCCTCAGCCGCCACCAGCTTGCGCTTCTTCAGGGCTGCCAGCTCCGCCTCGCTGACACTAGAGTCCTGCAAAATGGGCAACGGAGCAAACACACGGCAACCATGGGCGAGCTGGAATGCGTGTGACTGTTTATCGCGGCATCATGCAAGGGGCTGGCTGTGGGGGGCTGTAGCAGTGCATAGCCAGACGCAGCGGCACGCCAGCAACACACGGTGCAGGGGCACCACCAGCGAGGCAAACAGCTCTCCATGTCGTGAGCTACTGCTGCCCACCTGTCCTGCCGCCACCGCCTGCAGCACCTCGTGCACGCGGTCCTGCACCGCCTCCACCTTGCGCATCACCTTGGGCTGCACACACAAAACGAAGGAACGACAGCCAGGAAGGGTGGGGTAAGGCAGGTTAAGGTAAAAGCTGCCGAGCATCTGGTTCAGCAAAAAGCACGCTGCACAAACAACTCGACAGCATCGCGCCAGAGCACACCTACCAGCAGGCGCATGCCCAGTTCAACACTATACTCAAAATCCCTTATTCAGCGCACCTCTCCGCCGCTCTTGTCGATGGCCACCCACTTCTGCTGCATGGCCTGCTTGAAGCCCACATCGCCCGCCGCGCCCAGCTGCTTCTGCACCAAAACAATACAGAGGGGCCGCGCGGCATGTATGAGCAAGGGGCCAGGCGCAGTGCCAGGCGCTGAAAGCTGCAGGCTATCTTTCAGGCAGGGCACCGAGCGCAAGCAATGCACGGCGGCTCGTCTGGAGCGCCTGGCAAGTAGCACTCGCTCAAGTAGCATCCGCTCACTGCGCACGTCCGCTGCTACGCTGGTGCAGCAGCATGGGCATCATCATGCACAGTTTGCAGTCGCAAGCAGCTCGAATGCCTGCCCAGCTGCAGCAGCCAGCCGCACCTTGAGATCTGCCAGGGTGATGCCATCAGCGGGCACCGCGTTGAACACCTGCGCCTCTGGCGAGCCCACTCCCAGGTAGCCCTCCGCCTCGGCCGTCAGCTTATAGCGGAAGTGGTCGATGTCCTGCCCAGGAGGAAGGGAGGCCGGCCGGGTGGGCGCAAGGCAGCGCCGCCACGAGCCTGGCGGCAGCGGCGGCGGCGGCGGCGGCAGCAAGGGCAGCCATGGGGCGCGCAGGGCCCCTCCTCACCTCGGTGGTGATCATGTCCGACGCCAGCAGCGACTTGAGCAGGCCCACGACCACCTGGTGGTCCACATTGGCGGCTGCCGCAAACTCGCCCGAGTCGGCCAGCTGGCCCTGGGCGCCAATTGCAGCCAGCAGCTGCGTCTCCAGGGCTGATGTGTCCGCCATTGGATGCCCCTGCCGCCCNTCCACTGCGCAGGGCCGAGTGCTGCCGGGNCGGNAGGCTCGCTGCTGCCCCTGATCGACTTGCCAGTCAATGCTAGGGTGTGATACCTCTTCTACACAATGCCCCGATTGCCCCGCAGCGCCACTCAGCCATGCATGAGCCGTGCTGCCGTGCTGCCGCCTCCAAAGCTTCCCCCCGAAACCCCTTAGCGGCATTGTGCTGAACCCAACATCCGTGTGCAAGCAACTGAACGACGTGCAGCGCCCAGGCCCAACCAGGCAGCTCGCGAGCAGCGTGCAGCCCCTGCAGCGCTCCCGCAGCGCTCGGGGGTGAGGGTTTGGAAATGAGCGGCGGCTGGCGCAGGCTCCCTGCGTTCCTGCCCAATATCAGCCTCAAGCTCCTGCCGCTCAGTGAGGCGGAGCAGGCGGCGTACCAGCAGACGGGCCGCGTGCGCGAGCTCGTCTTCAAGACCGCGCCCAGCGTCAGCAAGGTGCGCGCCTGCAGCCGCCGCCGCTGCCGCCGTTCGCTGCACCGTCCCTTCGCTCGCCGCCGTGCTGCCCAGCTCCTCTGCTGCCTAGCTTCACAATTGCAGCTACTTTGAAGCTGCACTCAGAACCGTACTCGCCTGCGTTCATGCCTCTGCTGCCTGGCTGCGCATGCCCCTGTGCCGCCGCGCCACGCATGCCCCTGCCGCTGCTCATGTCCTTTCGCCCTGCACCTCGCTCCTCTGTGCTTCACAACAGCTCGAGATCAGGGCATTCCTTGAGGGCGTGTACGGCCTGAACATCGCCAAGGTGGGTGCTGCATCATGAGCAGCCGGGCAGCAGGCCCGACGGCCGGGTGTGAGCAGCACCCATGCGGTCCTTGGCATGCTGTTCTATGTTGCTGTTCAGAGCTCAACCTGGACGCTGATCAAGTGCCCAGCCCGAACTGCTTCGAAATGCTACTTCTGAACCGCCATTGTCCTGCACATGCCGCGCAGGTCAACACCCTGAACGTGGAGGGCAAGAAGAAGCGTGGCAAGTACGGCTTCTTCCGCCGCCCCGACTACAAAAAGGCGTTTGTGGTGCTGAAGGAGCAGCAGCCCGGCAGCGGCGTGCAGCCACAGTAGCTTTGCAGCATCATCCAAGCAGCGGCGGCAGCCGCGGCGCTAGCACAGCGCCTTTTCAGCAGCAGCAGCAGCGCATGCGCCGGCCTGACGCGTGCAGCTGTTAGAAGCAGCAGACGAGCAGCGTAGCAGCGACACTTGACAGCAGTTAGCATCAGTAGGACACGACAATAGCACACAACTGACTCACAGCACCACAGCCAAGCTAGCAAAAGGCAATGCTTGGCAGCGCTCACCAGCCCCTGACAGTGGAGCAGACGGCGGCTGCGCTGCAGGCCGCGCAGGCCGCAGGCGCTGGCGGCTTTGGCGATCCGGTGAGGCTCGTTAAAGAGGGCGGCAGGGGTTGGGTGGGGCGGCGGGTGCAGCCAAGTGTTGCACGCTGTGGTGGACAGAGAAGCGTGGCCCGCTAGTGCTGATCAATCCATGCCGCTGTCCTGCTGCTGCTATGTTCCGGTTGCGGCTGGCCTGGGTTGTGTAAGTAGGCTGTCCGCAACCTGGCTGTTCACCTGCTTCCCTGCTCCCAACTGCTGCACCAATGCCTGACTGCAGTTGGTGGACCAGGACCGCAACGTGTATGTGAGCTTTGAGGAGAAGCGGGAGCCCTCGGACCGCAAGCCGCCCCGCAAGTCCAGCGGGTGAGCAGCGCAATGCTTGGTACTCCTCCTGACACTTGCCCTTGCGGAATGTGGGTGCTGTCGGGCCGCACGCCGCCCCGCAAGTCAAGCGGGCGTGGCCTCAGCACAAGCCGTGCGCCTTTCTCTGCGGCCTGTGGCTGCGGCTTCGCTGCATGCAAGCAGGCCACCCTGTGCAGCGTGTGGGGCTTCCTCACCTGTGGTTCACGGTCCTGTGCATACGCAGTCAAACCCCATGCTGCATTTCTCCTCTGTTTTTTTGCAGGCACACCTACACCGTCAAGTTCTTCCTGGTCGACCAGAACGGGGTGGAGTACCTGGCGGCCGTAGGTGCGCCCCTTGGCCTGGTGCATTTGCAGCTGTTGCATTGCATGTGATGCAGCATGCCGCTTTGGGCGGGCCTGGAGTGCCACTCATTGCCTGGCTGCCCACCTGCCGGCCTATCTGCCTTTCACCACTGGCATAAACCAGGGCAGTGCACACTGCCTGTAAACTCGTTTGCACTCGTTCTCTGTTCTGCAGGCGAGGACCAGGGCGATGCGCACTACCTGTACGAGAACACGGGCGCCTTCCCCTTCCTGCGGGCCAACAACAAGGCGGTGAGGCGCTAGCGGCAGTGCTGCTGCTTTTGGGCTGAGCTGGCTATGCAGAACGCCTGACACACACACCTCCGGCGGCGATCTGGTTTGCATGCTGCCGCAGTTGGCTGCTTATGGCATGCACGCTGGCACCTCTCGGTGGCATAGCTTAGTAGTTTATGCACCTGTTCACCCATGCAGGACGTGCGGTCCTGGCTGGAGGGCATTATCGAGCGCAGCAAGGACCGGGCGGGCGTGCACGGCCACCTGGTGCAGGTGTGCCCTGCTGCTGCTGCTGCTGTCACATGCTCCCAAATAAGACGGTGCGCCTGATCGTGCATGTGTAACTTGCTTGTTGCTCAAGCAAACGTCTGCATTGCCTGCCGGTTGAAAAGCAAGCTGCGCACGCCAACCTTCACAGGATGCGGTGCCCCCGGACCCCAACCACGTGCGGCTGCCCAAGTTTGTGGCACACAAGTGAGCCTGCTTGCTNGAGGGGGGGAGGAGGGTGGCACGTGCTGGCAAACGGCGGCAGCGTGCAGTATCGATGAACAGCGGCAGCGCACCGTGTTTGTGTCTGCGCATTGAACACGCCGCTCCTGCTCATTGTCGACCTCCGCAGGCAGACAAAGCACGAGCTGTCGGACGGCCGCCACCGCATCGAGTGCTTACTGACCCTCATTCTCGTTTGCTAATGGTGTTTGCAGGCAGGCGAAGCACGAGCTGCCCGATGGCCGCCACCGCATCGAGTGGTTCCTCATCGACGAGGCCGACGACGAGCACCTGGCCATTGTGGGGGAGGAGAAGGAGACGCGGGACGGGCACTACCTGTACCGCACGCAGGGCGTGTTTGACACCGCTCTTCCCCTGCAGGTGCGGGTTGGGGCAAAGCTAGTGTAGGGTGTGCTAGGAAGACGCGCCGGCTGTTCAGCACGCTGGGCTTGCAGGACACAAAACCGGGGGCTTTCGCAGCTTGCGGCTTGCTGCTGCGTGAGGTTGGTGACTGATTGGTGCTTTCGTGCTCATACCTCCTGCCATTTTAGTGCCTTCCCAGGTGGGCAACCAGCGTGAGGTGGAGCGCTGGCTGGATGTCATGGTGTTCCACGGAGGAGTGGCGCCCCGCCCGCCTTCTGGCAAGGCCATGGCAGGTGGGGAGCGGGCGGCGGGAGTGGGCGGGCCTGCTTTGCAGCGGCGGCCGGGCCTGCTGCGTATGCATTCGGCCGCTGTGTGCTGTGTGCAGTGCTTGCAGGGCAGCGATCCCGCCTGTGGTGCCTGACGCTGCATGAAACAGTTGTGCTGGGAGCTTGAAGTTGCGCTCGGTCGCTTCGGCACCCAGCACTCACCCTGCAACCCCCATCTGCTCGTCTGACCGCCCCCTGCTGCAGACAGCTTGGGCGCCGCACCCGCGCCCTCCGGTGGCCGCGCCCACTCTGGCCTAGTGTCAGAAGGCAGCGGCCACCGGCTCTCGCGCGGCGGCGGCGCAGCAGCGGCGGCAGCGGCGGCAGGCGGCAGCGCGGCGCGGCCGTCTGGGCAGAAGGCTGGGCAGAAGCACGATCTGCTGAAGCAGGCCACGTCCAACCAGGCCAAAAAAGCCAAGGTGGGCACGTGTTTGAATGCAGGCCCCTGCTGCTTGCCTTTCCAGTATGCAGGGGACACCACCCAGGCATGTCCCCGCTGCATCAACTGCAGCCCATCTCGCTGACCCACCTCGCTCCCACACACTTGTTGCAGACGCAGGCGCCCAAGGCAGCAGCTGACCCCGACCAGGACGCGCGCGACGCCGTGGCCACAGGTCTGCACTTGTGATTGTTACTGGTGTGCGTGCTGTGTATTGGCTGGCCTTGCAAGCTTTTTGCGGCCTTGGACGTGACCTCTCTTGCTGGTCGCCCATCCTGCCACAATTGGCCCTTGCAGAGCTGACTAAGTGGGCGGGCGAGGAGGCGCAGCGGCGGGAGACGGCCAAGAAGCAAGCCATGCACTACGCCACAGACCCGCTGGCTGGCAAGGAGGCCGCGGCAGCGCGGCGCTGTCTGACCGTGCTGAAGCAGGTGAGAGGCATTGGACCGGCAGTCGGCAAGCTGTGCTCATGGCGACAGCCAGTCCAAATTATGCTGCAGGCCGGATGCATGCTTACCACCTACCCTCTGGCACCGGCCAGGATTGTATCCCACATGCCTCTCCACACTGTGCTCATTGTTTGCAGGCGGTGGACAAGGCGTCCTTCCTGCCCTCCGGCGCCGCCTCCGCCACCCGCGGCGGCAGCGGTGGCTCGCACCAGCAGCAGGCCAACCTGGTGGACACGCTGGCTGCGCTGAGGTGTGCTGTGGTCGCTGCGCTGTGCTGGGCTGTGCTGTGAGTGCTGCTGAAAGAAGTGCTGTGCTGCCCCAGAGTGCCTTGGGCAGGCTGCCCAAGTCCCCCTAGCCTGTGGGCACGGCCACCCACACCTGCCAGCTGCGAGAGCCTTCCAGCCTCTGAGCAGCGCTGACTGTGCCTGCCTGCCCCCGACCCGTGCTCCTCCATGTGTTCTGCAGGGAGCTGGGCCATATGTACGCCCCGCTCTCCCTGGTGGCCATGCCCGAGCTCAAGGAGTGCCTGGGCCGCCTCAAGGCGCACGCGGTGCGTCTGCCTGCACTTTTTCACGCACCTCCAGGGCTTGTTTTGTGGGCGCCGGTGCCCTGGCTGTGCAGGCGTTTCAATTGCTGCTCTTCGGCTGGTCGCAGCGGTGCAGCTCCCATCGAATTATTGAGCGTCAAGCTTGTTGGTATGAGGTCAGCCATCCCTGCCCACCCCTTGCCTCCCTTGCAGCACCCCGAAGTGGCCGGCTTGGCGCGGCAGGTGCTGGAGCAGTGGCTGCGTGTGGCGGTGGCGCAGGTGTGTTTCGGCCCAACAATTCTGGAGGATTTGAGGATGGCACCGGTAGCAGTCCTTGCCTGCACGATACCTGCTTGCGCAAGCAGCAAACCACACCCCCGCACCGCACTCTCATCTGCCACCCTTCCCACTGATCCACTCACCTCCCCGCCCTGCCTCTTGCCACCTGCGCAGGCCCAGGTGCTGACCGACCCCCGGTACGTGCAAGACCCACGCTCGGTGCTGGACGCCCAGCTGACCAACCGCCAGGTCATGGACCCAGTGGTGGCAGCAGCCACACGCCGCAAGCTGCACCCGCCACCTGCAGCAGCGGCGCAGCCGCCGCGGCCCTGCAGAAATGCAAC
>JADXDR010000129.1:158253-182746 GCA_025026875.1 Chlorella ohadii
TNRGTGSMKWGNRTKGSTGSSCAWGMGCAYYYCAAACTAGTGCAGTGCATTGCTGGCCNATGCGCACCTCCAGATGGTGATACAGCGATGCCTTGTTCATCCTGCCTGTCGCTGCCACGCCCCGTTACGCCACCCCATGCACATCCCCGCTCAACTACCATCTCTTGCAGGCAACAGCCGCGGCAACACCTTCAGCCGCAACCACACTGGGCTGGACCCAGCCAAGCAAGCCTTCTGGGACTTCACCTGGGACGAAATGGCAGCCTATGATGTGCCTGCCATGGTCTCCTATGTCCTGGCCGCCTCCAGCTGTGAGTGCTTCGACTGGCTCTGTGCTGTACGGCAGCACTTGTTAGTTTGCTTGCCGACTTGCGTGGGTGGTGGGAGTGCACTGCGGGCTGACAAGCTGCATGGATAGCTCTGCGAACTCGCTGCCTGCCAGGCGAGGTCTGTAAGCATGCGTACCCGACCCAGGCTCCTCGCCTGCTGCTCCTGGCTGTCGCCCCTGCAGGCAACAGCAGCCGCCTGGCGTTCATCGGCCACTCCCAGGGCACCACTCAGACCTTTGCAGCGCTGGCGTCCCACGCAGAGCTGCGCAGCCAGCTCAGCTTTGCAGCCATGCTGGCGCCAGCGGTGCACATGCGGCACATCAGATCCTACCCCTTGCAAGTGCTGGCAGCCATGGATGCTGACCGGGTGCGTGAGAGGCAGAGGCAACGTGGCAGGCAGCTGTGGCTGAGTGCTTGCACGCGCGCTGGCCGAGCGGTGCCACATGCAGCACCTGCCATTCCATGCAGCTTGGTTGGCCACGCTGCCCAGAAGGACAGGATGCTCGACTGCCCGACTGATTTTGCTGTCCAGCTGCTTGCAACCAGGTGTTCAACTTGCTGGGAGAGTTTGAATTCCTGCCCAACCGGGAGGCGGCAGCAGCGCTGTTTGGCCAGATCTGCCGCACCACGCCGCTGGCCTGCGCATCCATCATCACTGCCGTTGCAGGGCTGAACACAGGTGGGGTGTTTTGCGGGAACGGGATTTTTTGGTGCTCTTAAGATGGCTGCCTGCGCCTCGATCATCACTGCCGTGGCGGGGCTGAACACAGGTGGGCTGGCACTGTGCTTGTTGTGCAGTGCACATGTGATGGCTGGCCTGCACCTTAGGACTGCTTTTGCTTGCTTTGCCTCTCAGACTGCTTGCCCGTTTGCCGCTCCCGCTGCTGCTGCAGACAACATGAATGTCAGCCGGCTGGAGCTGGTGGCCCAGTTTGCGCCATCAGGCAAGCCACATTGGTTTTGTAAACAGATGGCATACCGCAGATAGCCTGGCAGTGCCCGCCTGCCGCCCCGCACGTGCAGTGGCTGAGGCGGTCGCTTGATCCCAGGAGCAGCTTGCGCTTGCTGCTTCTCGGCACACTCGCGTCCCGGCCACCTTCCTTGTCTGTGCAGGCACATCAGTGAAGAATGTGGCCCACTGGGCGCAGGCGATACGCAAGAGCCGGCAGCGGGAGCACCCGCTCTTCCAAATGTACGACTACGGAAGCGTGTGCACCTCGCCGCGTGGCCTGCCCCGCACCTGCAACATGCGGTGCGCACACTCTGGGGTCAGCCTGGGTGGAATCTGCTGCCGCGCTGCTTTGCCTGCTGCTGAAAGGCGCACTCACGACTGCCCTGCCCAGCCCTTCTTTTGTCTCGTTCGCCATCCCACGTTCAGCGTGTACGGCCAGCTGGAGCCGCCTTCCTATGATCTGGGCGCCATCTCCCAGCCGCCGCTGGCCATCTTCCATGGCGGCCGCGACCGACTGGCCGACCCAGAGGCAAGTATAGACGACACTGCACTGGGGGAATGTGGTGGCGGGCCGATTGGTGGTGGAGCTTGGAGCGCAGTGGCTACAACGGCTTGCTCCCCACCAGTACTACATGGGAGATCACTGCGCGTCGCTGCCGCCAATCAGTGTGTTGTCCCGCCCGCCGACATGCAGGATGTGGCCACGCTGCTGCGCGCGCTGCCGCCGGGCGCCGTGGTTTACAGCCAGCTGGAACAGGACTACGAGCACATCGACTTCACCTGGTGCGTGTTGGGGGACAGGGTGCCTGCTCCAGGCATCTGGATAGAGAGCCTGCTCAAAAGCACCAGCTCAGCTGGCTGCCGATGCTTGCCAGCGGCAACTGCTCGCTTGTCCTGCCGCCGCTGCCGCCGCCTCCGACAGCCACGTGCATCACTACCGCTCCACGACCNCTTCCCCCCTGACCCGCACATGCTCCGCGTTGCGATCCCTGCTGCTGTGCGCTGTGTGCAGGGGGATAGATGCCAGGGAGCGAATCTACCCGCTGCTCATGGAGCTGCTGCAAAAGCACCACCCAGCCGGTGCCGCGCCGGCATGATCGCCGGATGTTTCCGCCGGATGGAGGGGAATGGCACCGTTTTGTTGCATGCTGCATTGGAGTGCCTGTGTCCGCCATTGCGGTAGCAGCCGTGTCCCTGCCTGTGGTGCCACTCGGACCTGTACATTAGCCAGCGGTGTACCAACCCTTGGCCTCATTTGCTTGTTTCATTTTGTGCCTCTTCTAATGTCATGCTACTGTTTCGTTTGCAAGCAAGGGTAAGAGGTGTGCACAAAAATGCAAAACACACTGCCTGTCAGTCCGCGCACCCGGCGGCGCTTTGTTGCCGTGCTGCAGCCAGCTGCTGCAGCAGCCACGCCTGCCGCTCCTTGCTGCCCGTCAGGCGTGACCAGGTCCAGCAGTCCAGAATAACCAGCCGCCAGCCCTGCATACGGATGAGGCGGTTGCGTGCTGCGGTGCGCCCCAGCGGCCAGTGGCGGCCGTGAACCAAGTTCACTGCATGTCAGGCACGGGATGGGGCAGCGACCGTTCAGGCGCAAGGCAGGGCCTGACAACTGTCTCTGCACTGCACCAAGGCCGCCCAGCAGAGCAACTCGAAATGCAACGCTGTCCACCGCACCTGTGAAGTGGAATGGCCCATCCACCTCCATTGCAATCCGCTCATCGGGCAGCGCAATGTCGAGGGAGTGGCCCGCGCCCTACAGGGTTGCTTTGCAGCACTAGCTGATTGTGCGGCACTAGCTGGTGTGAAGCTGTGTGTGCATGAGCTGGTTGCCACACGCGGGTAGTAGCATGATGGCTGCCTTGCATGATGCAGAGCAGCACAGCCCCAGCCCCAGCACCCACCTCTGGCCTATACTCGATGCGATGCTCCACGCAAGCCGCCCGCAGCTCTGCAGACACTTTCTCGTGCCAGGCCGAAACAGTTGCGGGCTGCCGCACCAAGCCCGCAGCCCGCTGCACTCGCTGATGCAGCGCGGGCGGCAGCTCCAAATGCTGGCCGTCAGCAGCCAGCAGCAGCTGGGCATCGTACAGCTGGGCAAAGCCTTCGGCAAAGTCCGTGCTGCCAGCCTCGTGCCACCGCCCTAGTGCAGCCATGGCCGCATGCCACACCTCGGGCGTGCAGCACTGCAGCAGGGAAGGAGCGGCGATGTGATAGGGTGGTCGCAAGGGCGGCCAAGAGCGGCCAGCAGCTCAGCCAGGCCTGATACCTTGCTGCCTGTGCAAAGACATCCGCCCACCTGCAGGGCCGCCAGTGCCCACAGCGCTCGGCAGATGGCTTCGCAGGTGGGGGTGTAGCCTGCAATCCGCCGCTCCACGGTTGTCAAGCGCCGCAGGAGCTCCTGCCTGAGGGCCGCAATGTCGGCGAGATCCACACAGCGCCGCAGCTGCTGGGGAGCCTCTGGCGCCTCTGAGACATGTTGGGGCAAATGCGCAACAGCAAGCAGGACATTGTCTAAATGCTGCTCGTCCAGCCAGCGCGCCTGATGAGCCGCCGCGGCAGCCAACGCTGCAGCAGCGGGGTGGGTGGGGCAGGGGCGGCAGCACTGAGCGCAACGGGCTGTGGGGAGCAACGCCATTTGACGTCCATCCCAATTGCTGCATGCTCTTTCCCTGCTTTCAAACTCGCGGCGGGTGTGCCCAGGCCACAGGCGCCCGCAGCTCCCTGGAAACCTGCCACCCCGGCTACACGGCACAACTGCGCACCCGACAGCGCAGCGGGGTGGAAGAAGCGCAGGTTGCACTGGGCCAGCAGCAGGTTGCTCAGCTCCTGCGGCGGCAGGTGCGCCGCCCGCTCCGCCGCTTCACCAAACAGGGCGCACAGCTCGGCGTCACAGACCTCGCAGGCGCGCCAGGTGGCCAGCTGCAGCAGAGCGGGAGAGCAGCAGCCGCCCTATGCGTTTGCACTGCCTCCAGCAGGCCAGTCTGGAAAGACACGGTGCAGGCAATTCACAGTGTTTGTAACATGGAGTCGTATGGTAAGACCCCGCCCTCCACCCACCTTGCTGAAGGCCCATGCCGCGTTGGCCAGCTCCTGATGCTTCATGGCGTGCAGGCGCCTGGCAGCCGCTTGCAGCAGCTCAACTGCTGCTTCCTCCACATCCGCCGGCGGCTGCTCGTCGCGGTGCCGCCCTCTGAACTGGTAAGCCAGGCCCAGCAGCGTGTTGGCCAGCTCCTGCGGCTTCATGGCGCCGCACCGCTGGCGCACCGCTGCAGTGAACGCAAGCCGTGCTGACCGGGGCAGCTGCAGGCCCAGCAGGCCGATTGAGTACATGCTGTTGGCCAGGTCTTGGGTGTTGAATCTGTAGCAAGGCATGGGAAGGGGGAGCTGGGGCGGAGCAACAACTGGCAGGCCTCAGCAGCCAGCCCCACGGCACCTGCGCAGTGGAACTCCTCAGCAGCAGCGTGCAGCAGGCTTGCCACACGCTTGCAGGCGGTCGCAGCGCAGCGCACCCAGCCATGCGCCGCTCAGCGGCTTCGCTCCACGCCCGCAACTGCGCCCCCGTCATGCTGGCCCCGAGGCGGGCAGCCGTCCGCACAACAATGCAGAGTCCAAAAGCGTCGAAAGAGGCCAGGCGGGGCATTGCCAATGCGAGCAAGCGCGCGAAGCAGCCAGCGTCGCTGGCACGCTTGGAGCCGTGGCCCCGCACCTGCGCCAAATGTTGCAAGGCGGGCCGCATGCTTGAAAAGCATGGTGCAACGCAACTGCGCCAACTGGCCGACTTGCACCTGCAACAACACACACAGGGCCGTGCATGCTCATGCGGCTGGCACAGCTGCCCAATTGCGGCACTCACTGTCACCATCTGCTGCATGGCTGCACTGAGTAGGCGCTGGTCCAGCCGGCTGCCTGGCAGTGCCTCCATGTTGCAGGCCACCTCTTCACAGCTGCGCCACTCTTTGACGGGCACATAGTGCGGCGCGCCGGTGTGCAGGCGATGGCGGTNGCACAGCCCCACGCCATGACTGCTCCTGGCTGCTGCGACCAGCCCACTGCTGTGGCTGCTTTTCAAGCTGCCGCGGCTGCTCCTCTAGCTGCGGCCGCCGCTCTTTTGTGACTGGTGCAGTCGCCGGCCTGGTGGGGCATGGTGCGCCGGCCGGCACCGGCAGTATGAGCCTGTCCTCCTGCTCGTACAGCGCCTCCCGATCGGCAAATCGGGCGGGACCTTCTGGTCGGTTGCATGCTGGTGATGGTGCTGCTGATGCTGGCTGCACACCGTTGCTGCTAGGAGGTGCCGTGGGTGCGGCACAAGCTGCCGCCGCCGCCGTGGCGGTGGGTTCAGCAAGCGGCCTGCGAGCCGGCGCGCAGCGCCAAGTGCTGATGCCGCCCTTCGTGCACCACTGAGGGCGCAGCGACAGCCCCTCGAGCGCTGCCGACACCTGCTCGTCGGCGGCCATGCGGTCACGGCCCGCTCGTCAGGCAGCGCAGCCCTTGTGTACACCAGACTGCAGCGACGATGCGATGTGCAATGATGCAAGCCATTCAGGAGCGGATGCTGAGCGCTCGCGCTGCCGCCCGCCGCCAGGTCACCACCCCGGTGCCCCGGACCGCCGTTGCTGCTTTGCGCGGACGCCCGTTGCCTTACAGCAAATAAAGCCTCCAGCAGTAAGCAAGCATGAATGCAGGCCTTTGTGTGTGCGTGCCACAGCAAACGAACGGGGCCGCACACGCAGACCTGTGCGGCAGCAGCAGGAGGCAGCGGGAGAGTGCATCGAATGCAAGTGCATCCTAGATCGGCAGCTATCATACAGAGCAACAAAGAGTACACAATGCTGGTGCCGTTTTGACGGCCAGGGCCCAGCCAAGTGCAGCTCCGGTATTAGGGCCCAATTTTCCACCAGAAGGAGGGAGGTCCATCGTTCTGAGCCGCAGAGGTGCTTTGTGTCCACACTGCCACTGCAACTGCAGCTGTGTCCTGCATGGGCCAGGCGGACGTGTATTTCAGCGTGCGCGGTACCAGCCCTTTGCCTCACATGCTCGCTGCGTGTTCTCTGCTGCTTAGTGCTAAGCATGGCGGATAACCTTGTTTCGTTCCCGCGTTCCAATCAGGCTGCCGGCAGCCGCTGGTACAGCGTCGGCGGTGCCGGAGCAGCAGGATGTGCCCAAGTCAGTGCGGACAAGAAGGAATGAAGCAAGGCATCCTGCACACCTATTTATGGTGGTTGTTTGCAACAAACTTCCCATGTGACCTGGCAGCAGCGCCGCGACGGCATGAGCGGCGCAGCGGCGCCAGCGAGGCGGCCGCTGTGCACAGTGTGTTGCAGATGGATACATGGTGCCTCCTCGCCAGCCTGATCCAACCATTCTGTTGACAGCAAGGCAGGCAACTACAACAGAAAATAGCACCATCCTCTCGCTCAGTGTCAGCAGTTGCCTGATCGCCTCTGCCCTGCCCCAGCCAGCAGCACAGCACCTTCTCAGGCAGTGGCAGGGCAGGTGGCTGCCTGACGGCTGCACAACACTCCCTCGCAGGCTAGCCTGCGCTCAGACGCCTTGATTCCCCCTCCAACTGACCCAGCAGGCAGCCTCATGCCGCCCAAGGCCAGCAGCAGCGGCAGCAGCTCTGCAGGCGGCGGGCGCGGCCCGCCTGCTGCCGCCGCCGGGCGCACCGGCGCCGCCGCTTCTGCGGCTGGTGCCTCCAGCGCTCCTGCACCGCAGCCAGAGCCGAGCAGCCAGCCGGACAGCTTTGCAGCTGAGAAGCTGCAGTGGGCGCTGGCGATGCCGCCGGAGCAGCGCCAGCCGTCTGTGCAAGCTTTCATTGACAGCTGTGAGTGCACCACTGAAGCCACGCGCCTGCTGGCAGCAGCGCCGCTGGCCCAGCTGCCCGGCCCTGCCAAGCTGCGGGCCCTGCTGCTGCTGCTCAAGGCACACTGGAACTCTGTCGGGCAGTCTCCAGCTGTGCCAGGGCTCGACCTGCTCCCTGCTTCGTCAGGCTGGCCGGTGCCACAGCAGGCGCGGAGCAACCTGCATGAACTGGTAACCAAGGTGCGCGGGACAGCAGCCGGGCAACGTTCGCTAGCATGCAATGTCCTTCCCAAGCTGGCCACATACCTGAAGGCTGTTCGCCCTCGACCCCTGTGTTTGACTGCGGCCGTTCTACTTGCATTCCTGCAGGACCCGTCTGTGCCACACCCCGAGCTGCAGCCTCTGTATGCTGTGGCAGCCACAGCGGCCCATGCAATGATGCTCTCCGGCATGGCTACGCTGCGCTGCCAGGTGGCGTCCCTGACCAACAGCCGTGCAGAGCTCATTTCCCACGGCATCCACAGCCGCCAGTTGGCTGAACAGTTCGAGCACCGCGCTCCAATGAGCCTGGACGATCCGGCTGGACTGCTGGAAGGTCTTGTGCGCGATATCCGGCGGCTGGGCCCCCTGCTGCAGCACCAGCTGGCCGGTGTGGTGGGCGGCGTGCTGAATGTCCGCCAGATGGAGCGAGAGATTCTGAAGTGGCTCGGCATTGTGCACACCTGGGCGGCCACCCCAGATGGCGCCTACTGCGGCGGCCGGATCGATGAGCAGCATGCGGCGGCTGGGCAGGCCGCCTTCAGCGCTGCTTTGGAGCGTAGTGCCGAAGACTGCTGCACAGCAGGCGTGCTGTCTGGCCTGTCCAACCTGCTGCGCCGCACCGGGGCAGTGGCAGAGGCGGAGGCAGTGCTGCGTCGCGCTGTGGCGGCAGCACGTGCGGCGGGGGATGCCTTTTGTGAGCTGAACACAGCCTCAGCGCTGGCCAGCGTCATCCCCATACAGGAGGGTTGGAGCTACCGGGAGATGGAAGGGTTGGTGGCGGCCATGCAGCGCTGCCTGCAAGACCGCAAGCCCTGGATTCCCGGTGCTGCGTGGAGCACCTACCGTGAGGTGCGACTGAGCGGTGCATGTAGCTAGCGCGCACATCAGCTGTCGTTCTTGTGTCCAAATTGTGGCGCCTAACGTCTGCCTCCTTTGCTGACTTGGCAAGGTGGCTTCCTGGACAGGGTCAGGTGTAGGTTTCGGACGATAACACCGTGCCTGCAAACCTCCCTGCCCTGCAGCGGGCGAGCCAATCTGAGCTTCTGCTGGGCAATATGCGCCGTGCTTGCTCTGGCTACGCTCGGCAGCCGCTGCCTGCCCAAGTCCCCATCCAGTTCACCAATGGGTTTGTGCCCGACAGAGCGGCCAAAAAGGTGAGCGGGGCTTGCCGTGCTGGTTGGCTGTGGGCCAGGTGCACGCGGGTGGTGTGGCTAATGGTTGGCCAGGAATTGCGCCGTCGGTCTTCAGGCTAAAACCGCAATGTCAGCCATTGTCCACTCGCAGATCGGCACCTGCAGCGGCTGCGGACGCGAATGCCTTGAGCTCAAGTTCTGCGCACGCTGCCGCACCGCCCAGTACTGCTCCCGTGCATGCCAGGTGGGGGTGGTGCATCAACGTGGGCAGGGCATTGTGTGCAGGGGACGAGGCATCCTGCACTGCTGAATCGGCGGCGGCGGCACAGCATGGGTGCAGACCGTGTTGCTTGCGGCGCTGGTGTACTCCAATTTACCGCTGCTGATCATGCACATGCATCTCGCAACCTAACAAGTGTTCTTGGGTCCCAAGAGGGTCCACCCTGCCAACGTCTGCAGGCTCAGCACTGGCGGGCGGGGCACAAGTGCGTGCCGGTGGCGGTCCGCAAGGATGGTGGCAGCCGCAGCAGCTGAGGGTTAGTAACGACGGCAGCAGGGCGCCTGCAGCCGGCGGGCCGGACAGAAGCGGGTGCGTCAGGCCGACGCGAAACAGACAGCCGGTTGCAAGCATGTCTGCTAGCAGCGGGCAGCCGTGTAGTGCAGGTTGGCGCACAACGTTGGCCGTTCTGCGGTCAGCCTGCCCAGCAAACTGATGTCTGTGGCAGGGCACCTGCACAGCTACGGCACCCTCAGTGGCATTCATTTGGCTTTTAAGCATGCATGATGGCGATTGCATTCTACTAGTGTCGGTGAAAAGTTGCGTGCAACAGACCTCCAATGTGCATGTGAGATCCGTCGTGGCACCTGGCCGGAGTGCGGCATTCATGCTGATGAGCAGCGGCAGCGGCGCCAGCGAGGTGGCAGCATGTGCACAGCTTGTTGCAGATGGACGCAGGGTGGCAAGCTTCCTTCCTCATCCTGATCCAAACATTCTTTTGGCAGCAGGGCAGGCAGCTGCAGAAAAAACAAGCACCACCCTCTCGCTCAGTGGCAGCAGGTGCCTGATCGCCTTCTGCCCTGCGCCAGCCAGCAGCATAGCATCATCTCAGGCGGTGGCAGGCCGCCTGACGGCTGCACAACACTCCCTCGCAGGCTGGCCCGTTCACAGACGCCTTCAGCCCCCTTTGACTGACCCAGCAGGCAGCCTCATGCCGCCCAAGGCCAGCAGCACCAGCACCAGCACCAGCAGCTCTGTCGGCGGCGGGCGCGGCCCGCCCGCGGCCGCCGCCACCGCTGCCGCTGCTCCTGCGGCTGCAGCTGGTGCCTTCATCACTCCTTCGCCGCAGCCAGAGCCTGGCAGCCAGCCAGACAGCTTCACAGCAGAGAAACKGCAGTGGGCGCTGGCAGTGCCGCCGGAGCAGCGCCAGCCGGCTGTGCAAGCCTTCATTGACAGCTGCGAGTGCACCACTGAAGCCACACGCCTGCTGGCGGCGGCCCCGCTAGCGCAGCTGTCCGGCCCTGCCAAGCTGCGGGCGCTGCTGCTGCTGCTCAAGTCCTACTGGTGCTTTGGCTGGAATCCGCCATGCGTGCCCGGCGTCAGCCTGCATCACGTTAAGCCACTCGGGCAAGTTTCGCAGCAGGCGCGGGACAACTTGCAGGAGCTGGTTTGGCAGGTGAGAAGGACAGCAGTCAGGCAAGTTACGCTGTAAAACGGCATGTGCAATGCAGTCGGTCCGGGATCCCGGCGGCATCAATGCAGCGCACGCCGGCGCATGTTTGGCAGGTGCTCCGCTGTGCAGCACCAGCAGCACGGTTGTTGGTTCCCCGCTCGCTTGCTTCACTTGCTTGCGCCCCTGCTGTGACGGCCCGTCTGCCTGCAGGAGCCCACCAGCGCCCACCCCGAGCTCGACCCTTTATACAGCGCTGTGGCAAGCGCGGCTTTTGGTGTGGCAGTTGCTGACGCGGCGATTACTCTGAGCAGCGCTGCATCCATTGCAGGCAGCAGAGCGGCTTCCGTCAGGCAGAGCTTGCACGGCCGCCGGTCGGCTCAAATGCAGCAGCAGGGGATGCCAGTGCAACGCCTGGTTACAGCGGCCGATAAGCTGCTGAAGCTGTTGGACATCATCCAGCAGACCTCGCTGCGACCCCTGTTGCAGCAGCAGCTGGGCAGCGTTTCCAATGGCAAGCTCAGCCTGGCAGGCCTGGAGCGAGACCTGCTCTGCTTGCTCGGTGTGGTCCACACCTGGGCAGCCACCCCAGACGGCGCATACTGCGGCGGCCGAGTAGACGAGAAGCATGCGGCAGCTGGGCGGGCCGTGTTCAGCGCTGCTCTGGAGCTGAGCAATGATGATTTGTGCACCGCCGGCATGCTGGTTGCACTGTCCAACCTGCAGCGCCGCACCGGCGCTGACGCAGAGGCGGAAGCGACGCTGCGCCGCGCTGTGGCGGCAGCACGTGCCTGTGGCGATGCTATGCAGGAGCTGAATGCAGCCGCAGCGCTCTTCTCAGTGATAGCCAGCAGGGCTGGCTGGCAGTACAGCGAAGGGGGAGCGCTGGTGCAGGCCATGCAGCGGTGCCTGAAGGAATGCAAGCCCTGGCTGCCCAACCCGTCATACAGCAACTATCGAGAGGTGGGCGGCATCCAACTGCGCCCTCCTGGTGCTGCTTCCTTCGGAGCGCACATGCTTAGGCTTGGATGCTTCTTCCAGTGACTGATGTGTCCTCACTGCGCTTTGCTGCTCAGCAGAAGGCACGCTATGCGGAAACCGTGCTGGCTGCTGTGCGCCACCAGTTTCCTGCCACCCANTGCCAACCGTTCTCTCTCCAGCTACTATTCAACCCCCAGCCCCAACACCTTTGTTGACGACAAGGCGGCAAAAAAGGTGAGGGGCTGTGGAAGTGGCGTGCGACANCCGGGGGCCATCAGTCGAGCGCTCCCAGCAGAACACGCTCCGGAATGTTCAGGCGTGCTGACGTGTGCACCCGCCCTCCGTGCCCGCAGATTGGCAACTGCAGCAGCTGCGGCATCTACTTTTTGGAGCTCAAGTTCTGCGCCCGCTGCCGCGCCGCCAAGTACTGCTCCCGCGAATGCCAGGTGGGGGTGGCGCAGCAGCGTGTGCGGGGCATTGTGGTGCAACCTGCTCTCCTGAATGGCGGCGGCGGCACAGCATGGGTGCAGACTGTGTTGCTTGCGGCACCTTGCGGCGCTGGTGCTGCCATGCCAGGCGGCTCATTGACATGAGTGACCACTGCTGATCATGCACATGCATCCCTGCAACCCAACCTGCAGGCCCAGCACTGGCGGGCGGGGCACAAGGCTGAGTGCGTGCCAGTGGGGTCAAGCGCAGGGGACGGCCAGGGTGGTAGCAGCAGCCGCAGCAGCTGAGGGTTAGTAACGACGGCAGCAGGGCGCCTGCAGCCGGCGGGCCGGACAGAAGCGGGTGCGTCAGGCCGACGCGAAACAGACAGCCGGTTGCAAGCATGTCTGCTAGCAGCGGGCAGCCGTGTAGTGCAGGTTGGCGCACAACGTTGGCCGTTCTGTGGTGCAGCCTGCCCAGCCGCCATCATGTCAGCGGCAGGGTATCTGTGCAGCTACAGCACCCGTAGCGGCATCCCTTGCTTTGATGCATGCATGATGTTGATTGCAATTTACTAGTGTCTGTGAAATGCTTGCTTGCATTAGAATCTTAAAGTGTGAGATCTGCAATGGCATCGGCGCCTGGCCAGCGTGCGGCATGAGCGGCGGCAGCGGCGCCAGCCAGGCAGCAGCATGCGCACAGCTTGTTGCAGAGAGTGCATGGCAGCAAGCCGCCTTCCCCAGCCTGATCTAACTAGTCTGTTGGCAGCAAGGCAGGCAGCTGCAGCAGCCCCCCCCCCACAAGCACCCTCTCACTCTGTGGCAGCAGGTGCCTGATCGCCTTCTGCCCTGCCCCAGCCAGCAGCATAGCACCTTCTCAAGGGGTGGCAGGCCGGGAAGGGTCGCCTGACGGCTGCACAACACTCCCTCGCAGGCTGGCCTGCGCTCACACGCCTCCTGAACCCTCCAGCAGGCAGCCTCATGCCGCCCAAGGCCAGCAGCAGTACCAGCAGCTCTGCTGGCGGTGAGCGCCGCCCGCCCGCCTCTGCCGCCGCCGCCGCCGCTCCGGCGGCTGGTACCTCCAGCGCTCCTCTGTCACAGCCAGGGCCAAGCAGCCAGCCGGACAGCTTCACAGCTGAGAAGCTGCAGTGGGCGCTGGCGGTGCCGCCGGAGCAGCGCCAGCCATCTGTGCAGGCCTTCATCGACAGCTGTGAGTGCACCACTGAAGCCACGCGCCTGCTTGCGGCAGCGCCGCTGGCCCAGCTGTCCGGCCCTGCCAAGCTGCGGGCGCGGCTGCTGCTGCTCAAGGCACACTGGTGCTTTGGCGGGAAGCCGCCGCACGTGCCTGGTGTCAGCCTGCACAGTGCTGTGCCACTTGGGCGAGTGTCGCAGCAGGCAGTGGGCAATGTGGAGGAGCTGGTTTGGAAGGTGAGCAGTGTCCAAACACCTGGGGATTTGACATGCAGTCAGAGGTGGTGCAGCTTGAGCCGGAGCATGCTGGGCAGGCGCCCTGCTGTGAAAAGTTGTGGCTTCCCGCCTACCTGACTGATTTGCTGCCGCCCCTGCTGCAACTGCCTGCAGGAATCCTTCAGCGCTCACACTGAGCTTGACCCTGTGTACAGCATAGTGGCAAGCGCTGCGCATCATATGGCAGCTGCTGATGTATCCACTGTCTACAGCACCGCTGCATCGCTTGCGGGCAGCCGTGAGGCTTATATCAGCCAGAGCTCGCAGGCCCGCCAGGCAGCCGCATTGTTGGAAGTATGGCCTGTGCAGCAGCTGGATAAGGCGGCCGCTGCGCTGCAGGAGCTACTGGCCAGCATCCGGCAGCCCATGCTGCGGCCCCTGCTGCAGCACCAGCTGGCAGCCATTGGCGGAGGCCTGCTCAGTTTGGCAGATTTGGAGCGTGACATTCTCACCACGCTGGCAATGGTGCACACCTGGGCGGCCACCCCAGACGGCGCCTACTGCGGCGGCCGAATCGACCAGCAGCATGCGGCGGCTGGGCGGGCCGTGTTCAGCGCAGCTTTGAAGCTGGCCGATGGCGGCCCTTTCACATCTGGCCTGCTAGTTGCGCTGACCAACCTGCTGCGCCGCACCGGAGCGGAGGCAGAGGCAGAGGCCACGCTGCGCCGTGCTGTGGCTGCAGCGCGCGCAGCTGGAGATGCCATGCACGAGTTCAATGCGATAGCGAGCCTGTTTTCGGTGATTGCTGGACGGGACGGCTGGCGGTACGAAGAAGGGGCCGCGCTGGTGGCAGCCATGCCGCGCTGCCTGAGGGAATGCAAGCCCTGGCTGCCCAACCCAACGTGGAGCCACTACCGAGAGGTGGGCGGCAGCCTAGCTGCGCTGTTTTGGTGCTGCTTCCTTCGGAGCGCACATGCATAGGCTTGAGTGCTTCTGCCAGTGACTGACGTGTCCTCAATGCACCCTGCTACCCAGCAGAAGGCGCGCTATGCGGAAACCGTGCTGGCTGCTGCGCACCGACACTTCCCCACCACCTATGCCAGCCGGCCGCTGCCCAGCTACTTTTCCACCCCCAACCCCAACGCTTTCATCACTGACAAAACACTCGAGAAGGCAAGTCTGGCCCAGCACTCGGGATACTGCGGGAGGCGGACGCGTGTATTCAAGCTGTGCCGAAGGGGGACTCAAACGCCCGACATACTGACCTGGGCCGCTGCACCTATCTCTAACGCCCGCAGATGGGAGCCTGCAGCGGCTGCGGCAGCTACTTTGCGCACCTCAAGGCCTGCTCGCGCTGCCGTGCCGCCAAGTACTGCTCCCGTGCATGCCAGGTGGGCGCGGCACACTGGTGTATGCACTGGGGTTCAGGCGGTGCTCCTAATGTGCGGTGGCAGCAGAGCATTTGTGCTGGCCAGTTCACGTGAATCAACGCTGCTGTCTATGCCAGCCAGTTCAAATTGCAGCATAAGTGCATGCGAGGCTAAAGTATTGTATCACTGGCTCTGAGCCTGACACACGTGATTCTGGTTCCATCCCTCCATCGCTCCCAGGCTCAGCACTGGCGGGCAGGGCACAAGGCCGAGTGTGTGGCGGTGGGCACAAGCGCCCCGGGAAGCACAGGCCCCGGCAGCGGTGGCAGCTGAGGCTCTGTGCCGGCCAGCGACGGCAGCACTGCTGGCAGGGTGTGCGGAGTCGTGAGGTTTGGCTGTCGCGGCGCCAGCGGCGGCAGCAGCAGCAGCAGCAGCTGGCAAGCTGCCGCAAGAGGCAGCCCCTGTTTCAAGAAGGACAGCTGTTCATTACCAGTGCATTGCCATTTGTGACAGGTCGATTGATCCATTGCTTGCTTGCTGTGCTAGATTTGCAAGTGCAAACTGCCCATGGCGACCCTGCGCAAGGCGGAAGCTGGGCGGAGGCACGGGMGGGAGGGGCCCAGGGGCAACGGAGGCGACACTGCGCTGCCCCAAACAATCGCATGCAGTCCATCATGAAGGAACAGCGTCCAATGAAGAGCAGGCAGCGCCTCGACAACCCATGCAAACCCAGAACTTGCCCACCATGCCGCTCACCCGCCATCGCCGCCTTGTTTGAAGCCCTGGCGCAGTGATCGCGATCATTGCACCTGCAGCACTCCCGCTACCGAGTCTCGCAGAAGGGGCTCCCGCACGCGCCTTGCGGCCGCTTGCTGCAGCCTGCGATGCTGCTGCGGGGTGSCCTCCGTCCMCCCAAGCCACGAGCGCTGAGCGGCMGCCAGGGCCGACCCCGCCCAGCCTKGCCGCCAGCCGCCGCCGCCGCTGCCGCCGSCATGAGCCGCAGCGTCTCCCCCGGCCGCAGCCGGGCCCCCACTTCACCGCACATGTCCAAAATGAGCTGGCGCAACCCCACCATCTTCTTTGGCGAGGCCGCGGCCGGCGCCTCAGGTGTGAGAGGGGGGGTACAGAGCACCCATTCCAGCAGTGCGGCATTGCTGTTGCTCATCCTTGCTCTCGCCAAGCCCACCACCCTTCCATCCTCATGCAAACATGTTTGCCCTGCCTGCACTCTCGGCGCTGCAGACGCCTGCCGCGGCGTGATGCAGCTGGTGTCGCTGGGGCGGGGCGCCCAGCAGGCACGGCATGCCCATGCCTCTGACGATGCCGAGGCTGAGCTGGAGTCGGTGCTTCCGAATGGGCCGCTGGCGAGCGCCCCCCGNCCCCAGCAAACACGTTGGCCCCTTGTGGTGAGTGGCCAGCCTGGCAATGTTGCTGAAGCTATTCTCATACGCTGATGCCGTAGCGACGCGTGCCGCCTGGTGGCTTGCTGTGCACAACCTGAGGTGCGCAGCAAGTGGGCAGCCAGCAGAGCCGGCATTGCACCTGATCAAGCATTGATTGCAAGCTGCCTGAACAACGTGTCATGCTGCCGTGCTGTGACCGAGTGCAGGTTGCGCTGGCCGCGCTGAGCGTGGTCATCTGCTACGCCGACCGCTCAAACATCTCGACAGCCATCATCCCAATGTCGGAGCAGGTGCGTGGGCCGGTCTGTTGGGTGGGCCGGTCTGTTGGATTCCGCTGGCTGGTAGCCTGCAGCGTCGGGTGGCATGTGCGTTCATTTTTAGGGCCGGCTGGCCGGATGTCTGGTCGGGCTGCTGTCATGACTGTGTTGACACACAGCTGCAGACCAGCTGCTGGTGGCGCTGCACACCGTGACGTGACGTGCTGCTGATGCTTTGCCCTCGTGCCCTGGTCCCCGCCTCTCCGGCGTGCAGTTTGGGTGGCAGCCCAGCCTGCAGGGCTGGATCCTGTCCATGTTCTTTCTGGGATACCTGCTCACCCAGCTGCTGGGAGGTGAGGGTTGTGGTAAATCACTACACTGTAGGGCCATTCGCGGAATGCACGTGTCTTGCCGCCGCGTCTCTTGGCCCCCTCAGCCCAACTGCACAGCCACCTGAACCGCCGCTCCTCTGCATCACCCGCGCCTCGGCTGCCCCCCCTGGTTCCCCCTCTTCAGGAGCACTGGCTGACCGGTATGGCGGCAAAGGAGTGCTGGCTGCGGGAGTGGCTGCCTGGTCGCTCACCACCTGCCTCACTCCACCCGCGGCCTACATTGGCCTGCCGGCCCTCATCGGCATTCGGTGCGCAGCGCTGGCGCCAGCATGTTGATGCTGCAGATGTGTTGCGCCTGTTGACAGTTGCTGAGCGTGTGAAGCATGACATGCTGGTTCAAACGCTGCCTTGCTGTCCCTGCTGCCGCAGGATAGCCATGGGGCTGGGGGAGGGCGTGGCCTTCCCAGCCATCCACTCCATCATCGCCCGCAGGTGGGTGCGACCCTGCCATGTCAGTGCCTGGTAGGTGCGATGCAACTGCGAAACCCAGTATGGCGGAGCAGCTGCTGTAGCTGCTGTCGTTGACACGCAGGGCACCCTTGGCGCCTCCCTGCCTGACCATGGTGTGCTTCCGCTGCCCCTGGCGCTCCCTGCGCCCTGCTGCCTGCAGCGTGCCGGTTGAGAACCAGTCGACCGCTGTGGGAGTGGTCACTGCCGCCAGCTACGTGGGAACTGCGCTGGCCTTTGGGCTGGCGCCCACAATCATAGAAGACCTGGGGTGGCCGGTGAGCTGAGCAGCAGGATGGACTTGTTGTGGTCCCTTGNCNAAGCCANGCTGTCGGCTGCTCCTAGCTTGTGGGCATGCAAGGGGCAGCTGGAACAGATACCCAAACCCCAAGCTTGCTGCACCTTCAACCAGTCGTGCACCGCCTCCTCCTGCCCCACCGGTGCAGTGGGTATTTTACCTATTTGGCGCCTCGGCCGCGCTCTGGCTGCCCTTCTGGCTGCCGCTGCGCATGGAAGGCGGCAGCCGTTCGGGCGGCAGCAGTGGCAGCAGCGGCAAGAGCTTCAACATACTGCAGCTCTTCAGCAGCGGTGATGCGGCAGACGGCAGCATCCGCGGCGGCGGCCTGCAGGGGCTACCAAGCAGCGGGCAGCTTGCAGAGGGCGGCCGCCTGCAGCGGGTGCCAACCTCGCTCTCAGACGACTATGCAGGTAGGGCTGAGGGGCGGGCAGGGCTGCACTGGGGATTTTCTGGGCGTGCTGGAGCTGTTAGCAACAAACAGCATACCGCTGGCTCGAGAACCAACCCTAACATACAGCTCGTCTACGATTTTGTGCCCTGCCCGCCTAAGCTGCCGATTGCACCGCCCTGCTGCAGCTTCTGAGGCGGAGACAGAGTGGTCCGACGGCGTGGCGGTTGGCTACAAGATGGAGCAGCAGCGGCGGCTGGGCGTGGGCTTCCTGCCCCTGCTGCGCACCAAGCCCGTGTGGGCCATCTGCGTGGCTCAATACACCGGATCCTGGGGCTTCTACGGTAAGTGCATTTTGTAGCGATTTCAAGGGGTCGGGGACAACAGTTTTTGGGTGCAGGCGCACTTGGGGTAGGCCATCTCCATGGCTCAGTGCACTGGGGCTTCTACTCACCGCGGCTTCTAGAAATGATGTAATGGCGGTTGGCATGTGTGCCACCAAGTTCAGCAGCTTGCACTGTTGCTTTTCTGGCTGCACATTCTGTTGAGGCTTTGCGCCCTGCGCCCTGTTCCCCATGCAGGCCTGCTCAACTGGCTGCCATCCTTCTTCAAGGACGCCTACCACGTGGAGATTGCGCAGCTGGCCACCTTCACGCTGCTGCCGTACGTGGTGCAGGGCGGCGTGGGCGCAGGCGCAGGTAGGGAGGGGGCACACAATGAGTTTGGGGTGGGTTGAATACGAGTTGGTCAGGGCGGCGTGGGCACAGGCGCAGGTAGGGGCCGCGTAGCTGACTGAGAGCGGTTTACTGCAGCTTGAACGGTGGTGTTCCTTAATGCGGCAGGCGGGTGGCAGGGCGGGACAGAATGGCAGTAGAATGTGCGTGTGTCCTGGACCCCACAACCCTCGTAGCAACCCCCACCCCAACCCTCGGCCCCTGCCTCCCGCTCGCAGGCATTGTGGCCGATGCTCTGCTGGCCCGGGGCTGGCCCATCAAGCGCGTGCGCCGCGTGCTGCAGACGGTCGGCATGCTGGGTCCTGCTGCGTGCATGGTGGCAGCGGCATCCCCTCTCACTGAGGGGGATCCAGCAGCCGCCTCGGCTTGGATCACATTCGGCCTGGGACTGAACGCCCTCACCCTCGCGGGCGTGAGCGTTTCGCATCTGGACATTGCACCCAAGCATGCGGGAGTTGTGTTTGCGGCGGGCAACACGTCCGCCACAGTGGCGGGCCTGCTGGCGGTACCGCTGACCGGCGTGGTCCTGCAGGCCACCGGCAGCTGGCCGCTGGTGTTTGGCATCACGGCAGCGCACTATGTGGTGGGGGCCGCCCTGTTTGCGCTGTGGGTCGGTGACAAGCCGCTGCCGCAGGACGGCTGATGGCCTTACAAGTGTGCCCTCGTTCTTTCTTGGCCCTGCACCCGACTGCTGGGCCCCTTCTCTACCACCCGTCTGAGCCCTCTTGCCGTTTTCAACCCTCCCTTTTTGACCGCACTTTCGGTTTGCTCAGCTTCAGCTGCACTGTTCCGTGAGCGCCCGTGAGACCTCCAAAGATTCTCTGCCATTCACACTGTATCTATGTTGCAATGCTCTGAGTGCCAACCGCTGCCTGAATTATGTGCTGTAACAACACAGCCGACCCAGGCAGCATTGCATCAGAACGGCACTGGGCACAAGACTTTGAATATCACCAGTGAGCGCTCAACCGCGCCAGTGCCGCAGCATCACTCCCAAGGATTGTCGGCCGCAGGGCTGCTGCTGAACGCTGGGATGCCGCCCGTGCCGTCCGGCTGTGGCAGGGGCGGGGTGCGGGGACGCGCGCATAAGCCTCAGGGACAGGCATTTGAAGCCCAATAGCAGGTGTAGCGTCCATTAGTCCTCTATAAACAGCCAACATATAGCACGCGATGCAACAGCCCACCTTGAGCAGCGTAAGCGGGTCGTCTGGCAGGGGGAAGTGCGCCAGGTAGCAGCGCCGCACCGCCTCGAGGTCGCTGTCCAGGTAGATCGCTCCCTGCAATCATTCAAGATGATGGTGTGCTTGGTTGGGCACAAAAAGGAACACTCGAGCGGCAAGTCGCTGCTCAGGCAAATGCTCCTGCCAGGCAGTGCGCTCCGAAAAACAGAGACTGACTCAAGCCACCGTCTCGCTCACGCATGCGGGCGCTTCACAATGCCCGCACTCCCCGCAACCCTGCCAATGCTGTCAAAACATTCGCGGCTCACCATCACAGCCTCAAACATCTCGGCAGCCATGTTGGCGCTGACCTTGCCGTTGTGCTGCACTGTGGAGCAGGACATAGAGGACAGCAGGCAAAGCATGGCTCAGTGCAAGCACCGGACAGGCCATGCGTGCTTGTACAGGCTCATGCGGTGCACGGCGCACTGCCGGGCGGCTTCCACACGGTGACGGCCGTGCAGCAGCAGAGAGCACACGGACGCGGGGAACTGTAGGAGTCAGGGCTGCAGCCTGTTTCAAGCAGCATGAACGGCATGGCGGCGCGGCAGCGCCCAGAGCCGGCTGGCGAGCCTAAGCAGAGGTTGGCAACTGCACCACCCTATTGTCCACTGACGCAATGCTGACGTCCAGTAGCACACTGCCTCACCCATGATGCTCTTGCCCAGTACGAGATACTGTACTGCACCCTCTAATGTGAACCGAAGCAATTGAAAATTCAGTGACAAAGAAGCCCACTCACCCATGATGCTCTTGCCCAGTACAAGATACTGCGGCAGGCCCAGGTGGTTGGCGTATCGCTCGCACATGGCCCGCCCTATCAGCGTCTTGCGCACCTCGCTGCAGGGAGGGGCTGGATGTTGGATATTTTGGGAGGCGCCAAGCGATGCAAGCGACACACCCTAAATGGCAGCACACGGCTAAAAGGCAGCACACCCTAAAGCGCAGCACACGGCGCAGCGCACCTGAGCTGCCCCACTGGGATGTACCCCAGCTTGGCCCCAACCTCTTCAGTCATCACTATGTACATCGCTGCATCGCCCACCCAAGCCATGATGTTGTTGCACCTGCGCGGCGGTAGTGGGATGAACGGTTGCAGCGCAAGAAGAGTCTGGGGATAATTGATTGCGCCCACCTCTCCTGCCGCAACACCTGGAAGGCGCAACCAGGAACAGCACGCCCTTTGACCAATCAACTCACGTGGTGGGGGCCGCGCTCGAGTGCACCAGCGCAAGGCGCAGTAGGTAGCGGTTTTTGAAGGAGTAGCCCTGCACAGCAGTGCAGCAACGGTGTGTATAGTTGCAGTTCTTGCAAATAAAGGCAACGACTGGGAGCACTGTTCTGCGGCAGGGTTTGCGCCACTGCATTCCCATGCATGCAGCGCCGAGGGTTGAACGACGGCTCACCAGCTTTGCCTCCAGGGCCTCGATCTGTGCCCTGGATGCCTCGGGCATCCGTTGGTCCTGCGGATCAAGCCAGGCTATTTTTCGCGCCGTCGCCGTCAGCTTTTCTGCTAGTTCCCGCCGCCGTGGCTCCGGCATAGGGCCGCTGCTCGCTGCTGCAGCTGGAGGCTCGGGGCTGGCGGCGGCGGCAGCGGCGGCAGAAGGCGAGGGCGGCGGCATGCTGCCGGCTTGGCTGCTTCTGCCTCTGCTGCGGTTGCTTGCTGCTGCGCACACGACCCAAGGCCGCCGGGCGCTCGCTGTGGCGAGCGCTGTTTGCAGCCGGCACAACCGGGGCGCGAATACGGCCGCCATGGTTCCTGCAAGGTTGAAACTACAATCTACATATGTTAGCAGCCTGCTTGACCGGCGTGCCATGGTGCCTGCCGCCGCCCGCCCGGCTGGCGCTGCCTGCGGGCCGTCTTTCCCCGCTATGCTGGTTTGNCCACTCATTCCAGCACAGCAGCCACTCATACGCACGCTGAGCAGCCTCCACGAGCCATACGTATTACAAGATACTTGTACAGCAGACGGTGGGACGGCAATGACGCCGCTATCCGCCGCCCCGCATCAGCTGGACGAGCAGCAGGCAATTCCAGAGGCTGTGCAGCAGGATGGGCGCCAGCAGGTTGCGCGTGGCGGCGTAGGCAGTGGCAAACACGCAGCCCAGCAGCAGCAGGGGCAGCGCGCCCTCCCGTGAAAAGTGCACGGCCGCAAAAATCAGGGAGGTGGTCCCTACGGCCGCCCATGCGGGGAGGTACCGCGCCAGGGATGGCAGCAGGAAGCCCCGAAACATGATTTCCTCCCAGATGGGCGCACAAATGGCCAGCACGCCAAACCACAGGGCCTGGGTGGCAGGGCTGGAAGCAGCCATGATTTGCTCCGCGGCGCCGCTGCAGGGCAGAGCGGGGACGGCAGTGAGGGTGCAGTGCATGGGTCAGTGAGGTGGAGTAAAGCACAACAGCAGCCACCAAGCCATCAGTGCTGCAGTGAGGCGCCGTCTGCTGCGCTTTGGTGCACCGCCCACCTTGCATAGCCACTGCTGGCTAACATGCACAACCGCTGGGCGATGGTTTGATCGTCCCACCCACCCGGCTGCCTCCTCAATTGCCATCCAAGACACTAGCCGCTTGTAAATGCAGTCGATTAGCGGAAAGGTGGCCGCTCCAGCTGCCACCGCAGGCAGCCACCGCTTGAGCGGCCGCAGCTGCAGGGCAAACAAGCCCAGCTGGCGGGGCTGGTACTGCCGCAGGCCGCGGTGCAGCAGCAGGACCGTGGCAGCCACCTGTGCGATGTGATGGTTGGCAGGGAGCACTGAGTCAGCGGCAGAGCTCCAAGGCTCACATAAGGCCACGGTGGGCCGGTGCTGGTGGAACATGCCGGTCCGAGCGCCTGAAAGAAAGTACCAGCCCCATGCGCACCTGCAATGTGTCTAATGCCAGGTGTCGCAGTGCCTGGCTCGCGCTGCTGCTGCTGAGCTGCACGCCTGCCCACTGCAGCAGCGTTGGCACCAGGGTGTGTGCCGCAAACGTGAACCACACGCCCCACACCCCCATCAGCACAATGGTGGTGTTCAGCTCCCAAGGCACCGCCGGCAGCTGCCAGCGCGGCAAGTGACGCTGCCACCGCCCCCGCTGCTGCGCCGCCGGCCCATCCTCTTGATCCTCCTGCTGCTCTTCCTGCTGCTGCTGCTGCACTGCTGCGGACGGCGGTTGGATGCCCGCCTGCTGCCGCACGCTGTCCTCCAGCTGCTGGGTGTCTGCCGGTGGACTGCTGTCCGTGAGGGACTGGTCGAGCGGGCCAGCTGACTGCAAACCAGGGTGCTCGCCATTGCCACCGAAGCTGCCGTCTGCCGCTGCTGCCCTTCGCCAGCGCTGCCGCTGCGCTGCATGCATGCGACCTGCAGACGGGGATGGCGTTACACCAGTCAATTGTGTCGCCATGTGCCATGCGTGTATACACAGCTCACAGGCTGAGGTTGCTGAAGGCACACGCGGCAGCGGCGGCGGCGGCGGCGGCGGCGGCCTGGGGCTCACCTGCTGCTCGCCGGAGGGCACTCGGCTGCATCTGCTGCATCCTTGCGGCGCTGCGACCTCGTTGGAGCGTCTGCAGCCGCAAGCGTGCAGCCCCCTCCCCAAAGCTGCTGCTGCCAGCGGCGGCTGGCACGCCAGGCGCCTGGCTGACGACTGCCACGCAACCCATTGTGTATGACTGCACTGACGGCTGATGCGATCGCGCAGATGGCCCATCATCAGGGCCAGCCCAAATTTGCATGAGGTCGATAGGGAGCGCATTCAGCTGAATTCACGGCAGCAGGCACCCAATGAAATGGACATGATCCTGGCTTGGTGTGAGACAGGCCTTCCAGCATGTTGCCTTTCTGCGCCGTCGCCGCTGGCGGCTGCGGTTGCCGCCTGCGCATGGCAGCACCGATCGGAACCAACGAGTTGCCTGGCATGTCTTCATCGCACCACCGTGTGTGACCCGGCTAGGGTTACAAGTCACGCTGCTTCGAGTTGGTCAAAAGTGGATAATTTTGGGGATAGTTGCTCTTTTATTGGAGAAACAACAGAGGGGAAGAGTGAGACGAGTGGGCAGCGTCACGGACTTGAGTTGCCGGGCAGAAAAACAATAACGGACGAATCGTCAAGAATCATGAGGGGCATGTTCATGTTATATATGCATAGGTTAGTTGGTCTCGCATTGCCTACGTGGCGTGATGCTGCAGGCGGCCGCGGTGCTTTACTGTGCTTCGTGGCCAAGCAGCGACACAGTGACTTGGGCTGGGGCATCAGCTGCACATGGGTTGCGGACAGTGCATGCGCCTGTGAGGATTGACAAGTCAGAGCCAGGCGCATTGCTAGTAGAGTGCAACGCATGCTTGTGCCCGACCNTCTGTTCAGAGTGCCTTGAGCMTAGGGCCGCACAGTCGTGCAGTACCACCCACCTGCCACACCTGCGGTTCAGGGTTGGCGCCACATTGGGTGCTTAGTTGTGCTGCCAGCGCTCGGGGCGGCCATGGGGCCGGTCCTCGGGCTCACGAGGGCGGTGGGGCTTCTCCTCCAGCASGGGGCACACGGAGCAGGTGGCGGGGTCGCGCGTCCAGTTCTTGATGCTGCGGGAGAGATGGGGAGGAGGNANNGGNAGGGKTGGGRGAGCAGCKGGGNCAGGGCRGWTGAWGAGACANGAGGCGRTGGCGAAGGTGCCATGGCAGCCATGCTCGAATTCAYCATGCACATCYGGGCTGGCTGCCGGTTGGTGCCAGGCAGACTTGGAGTTCAAATRGCACACCCCGTATGGCTTGAGCTGCTCCCAGTTGCGGCTGGGGCTCACCAGTAGCGGGAGGCGCGGTASCKGAAGAGCGGCKCCCAGTGCACACCCTSCTCCTGCGSAKANGNGGMGGGKSGGGTGGRGGACAGGACATGGTTGGTTGGATGCAATGGTAGTTCAGGGGATGCGGAGCGGTGCTGCTGGTGTGGGGGCAGGGCATGGCAGAGGGCAGAGGGCGGCGTCGTGCTGTGCCCAGCTCCRTTGCATGCATGCAKSCKYKCMKYSTTGSCKYRKTGSMNGYAGYRCWYGTWG
>JADXDR010000129.1:182829-196182 GCA_025026875.1 Chlorella ohadii
GCRGYRCWKSAYSYMGCGCRGCACSKYGSGYGGSNNACGSNGGKTKGSSGACGCGGTTTGCCATCGTGGTCGGGGCGCCAGGCGCTGCGGGGCGGGGGGCAGGGCGGGGGGCAGGGGCTGGTGAGTAGAGAAGGAGGGTGTAGTTGGAGGGAGTTGCTAGTGGGCATGATGCCAAGGTGGATGCCAGGCGGCGGGCCAGGAGAGCAGCGGTCGGGTGAGCGGCGGCACAGGGAGCGGCTGTGCGGCGGCAGAGGGAGCGGCTGTGCGGCCTCGACCAGGCCTGTTTCTCGGCCTGATCTAGCAGCGCGCACATGCATGAGCACAGGTGCAGTGTCACAGAGGGCTGGAGGAGCGGCAGGTGATGGTCGGCGGCGCCATGCACCCATCAACGCGGCGACCAAGATACCCCGACCGCCCCGCGATACCCCGAACAGCACCCAAAACTCGCTCAGGCGGGGCGGGCGGCCGCACAGGCAGGCAGGGGGGAGGAGGCAAGTGTGCAGCCGCCGACCGTCACGGACGGCGCCGTTTCGGGCGGTGCGCAAATCGAGATACGTCAGAACAAAGCGGCCAAAGCGCGCGATCGGGGCGGCAGGGGCGGTAAGGGCGCTGGGAGGCGGGGCGGGCGGCGGCGGCGCTCACCTCGCGGCGCCGGCCAGCAGCAGGAGGGCCAGCAGGGACAGGGCCTTCATGGTGGCAGGGGAGGTGGGCAGGTGTCCAGGCGAGGGTGAAGGCGGGGATGAACAAGGGTGCAGAGGCGGCGGGCAGGCGGGCTTTATTGGGCCGTCGCAGCGCGGCGCAGCGCTCGAGGCCGCATCGCCGCTGGCTGCCGGCGCCACCGGGAGCTGTTCGTGACACCCTCGACCAATCCCGAACAGGGCCGATCTGGGTGCAAGGGGCTGCCACAGATCAGATCCCAGCGCTTTCGGGGGTGGTGGGGCAGGCTGGCCGCCAGGGTGTCCCGTGCCACCAGTCGGTGCCGGCTGGTGGCCTCGATGCCGGGATCCCGCTTGGATTTGAAGCCATGTTAACAGGCTAGCATTGCAAAAGTGCTATATTGTACGCATGTAGAAGCATCACGTGTCTTGGGGAGAACATATGGCAGTATAGGCATGAAACAAGAATGGTAATCGCAGTTCGATGTAGAGAATGATGAGAATGGTTTCGATGCAGAGAATGATGAGAATGGTGTGGCTGGGGAACTCGGCTAAGGCGTGGGCGGCTGCGCGCCAGCCATCAGCAGGTGCTGCTGCCGGGGCTTGGGGTGGACGGCTCAGTGGAGCCTGCCTTCTTCATCACATCATCATGCACGCTAGCCGTGCAGTCGCTAGCGGCGCACGCTGCGCCAGGCCCCGCTCCCGCCGGCTTGCATGCCTGCCCATTCTCTGCTGCAGCAGGGGTGGCGCTGCTGTCGTCTGGGTGGGGGAAGGCTCGGGTCACCCAGCTCCAGGTGGCGGTGCGCCAGCCGCGCAGCTTGTAGCTCTCGGCATAGCCAATCTTATGCAGCAGGGCGGGCCATAGGGAGATGAGCTGCTGCAGCAGCTCCGGCAGCACGATCAGCGGGTAGTAGCTGCACAGGGGCAGGGTTGGGCAGGGAGTGCAATCAATCAGGGGCAGGAGCAGCACATGGGGCAAGCAGCTGCAAGCCGAAAGGAGGTGGAATTGCGCTGTGTGTGCTGTGACAGGCGCCGAAGCAGGAAAGCACGAGCGGCACACGCAGCGGCAAGGACGCAGACGCTGCACAGGCTCTCTGAAGGAGCGCTTGTGATTGCTGTTCAAAACTGGCCCGCGCACAGGCTCCCCTGTGCCCCTGCACTGACCACACTCACAAGTGATCGTTCAGGCTGACGGTCCTCTGGTACAGCGCACGCACGCGGGCGGCCCCAGACACCTCGATCAGCAGGATCTGGGCCAGCAGGGCGAGTGCCTGCAATGCACATGGATGGACATGGTTGACAGCGCATCAGCCTGCTCGCAGCTCACCTCCGATCATGCCATATGCAGGACAGCATCAATTGGCCCTGCACCAACTGTGGCCAGCAGCGTCTGCACCCTGGTACCAGCATGGACTTACCAGCAGCACAGGTGTCCTGCTGCCGCCCACCGCCCTGTGGTGCATCACGGCAAGGGCCATGGCCAGCAGGGCACACACGCTGAGCACGATGAGGCAGGCCAGCGTGCCCTGCAGCAACGGTGGGGCGGCAGCAATGTTTGGGGTCTGTGTGGCCTTGAAACTAGCATCGCATGCAGACCGCTATACAGCGGCCTCTGCACTGGCATGGTGTGCTCGAGCAGCCGCAGCATGCCAGCTTGCGGTGGTAACCAGTACGCATCAGCACTCACCCAGGCCGACCACTTGCGCAGCCGCATTGCCGTGTTGATCGAGTCAGGGGTGCGCACGCCGTACATCAGAATAGCTGCACGTGAATGAGGAGGATGTTGTGAGTCAGTTGCAGGCTTCCCAGGATGCAGCAGCAGCTGCAGCGGCCACATGCAGTGCAGCAGGGGGCCAGCTTCTGCATGAGCAGCAGCAGTGGCGTGCAATGAACCAGAAGCATACCACAGCAGATGATGAGCACATGCCGCCGCACACCTGCTGGCACGCCGATGAGGGGTCCGAAGATCAGCACAGCTGGGCTCATCAGGCGGCAGATGGCAGGGATGACGCGCGGATGCCGCTCGTGAAAAGGCAGCCTCCGTGCCGCCCGTGCATTCTTGAACCTGCGACATCAGCAGGCCGATGGACACGAGGGGATTGGCATGGGACGCAGGAAGCCAGTGGATTCCATGCAGTACGGCTGCTGTTGGCTGCTGTGGCTGCGGCTCGTGTCGCTGCCCCGGCCCCGGCTCACCAGTCTGAGAGCACGGCTGCCTGGGCGGAGGTGCAGGCGCTCATGCCGGCAGTGATGAAGACCGTAGAAGCAGCAATGACGTTTATGTCATGGTTGACCAGGAAGATGCTGCGCAGCAGAAAGCCCGTGAACTTGCCTGCGGGGCGGGGCGGGCATGATGCAAGGTGGGCAGTCCAGCACGGAAGGGCAGATGTGGCATGCGCATGCACCGGCAGCAGGTGCTCCGCAGTATCGTACAGCGACATGCGAGGGCTGGTGCAGCAGTGCAACTCACCGCCGGCTCCAAGAGCTGAGGACAGGTAAGGAGAATACTGCAGGAGTACGCAGGGGAGGGCCAGTGGCGCGGGTCGTTCAGGTTGCAAGGCGGCGGTTCGTGTGTGCCGCTCAAGAGCTCGAGGCTGCTGTGGCTGTGTCCCACATGAGTGGCACCTGCACTTGCTGACTAATGTCGCAGCAGCTCACCTTCCAGATGCCGAAGTAAGCATAGCCCCATGGAGACAGCAGCCCGTAGACCGCAGTGAAAGCGATCGCAGCCGCAAGCGACGAGCTCAGCGGCAGGATGGGGGCGAGCATTGCCGCTGGGACCTTCATGGCAGCAGATAAAGTGCCTGCACCGCATGGGTGTCCTGGGTATCAACGCCTCAGGTAGGTTTGCATGCATGGTGGTCAGGTAATGATCAGGCGCGATGCGTGATGGCCGGGCATGGTCGGGATGCCATGACCGGCAACAGCGGCGGCAGGCAGCAGCGGCGGCCGGCGGCACATGGCGGCTCCTGCAGCTGGCGGCCCACGGGCGCAAGCAAACATCTTCCGACACCATGATGTCGCAGCCAAAAAGCAGCACAGCGGCGCACCTACAAGGCAGAGGCTGCACGGGCGCGAGCGCGAGCAGGTCACGGTGGTGAACCCCCGCCCCTTAGCAGTGATTGATGTGCTGTAGAGAGCAAATAATGAAGATTTATAGGCCCCGCCGCCGCTCCCAACACGAGGCCCACCTGACCGCTTGTGGCAAGGGGTGCTAACCGGACGCTAACCGGCTAATGAGGCATGGGAGGCCATCTCATGTCAATTTGAGATGTGAAAATTGCCCGCGGGGGTAGCTGTGCGCAGGTGCCACATGTGGCCGGTGCCGCCGCTGCCGCTGCCGCTTTTTGCCGCCGCACCAGCCATATGCATGCACATCAGCTCTTCTGCCTTCTCCACAGGCCTGGGCACGCTGCATTCACACATACCAGTGTCAAATACAGGGGCCGTTCACAGGCCAGGCATTCATAAAGGCATACATTCTAGCAGTTCCGTTCAGTTCAAAATACTCGCAAATATCACACAAGCCTCAAGGTGCGGCACGTCACAGCGGCAGCGGGCCGCCCGAGGTGCGGGAGCGCAGCGCCAGCAGCGCCGTGATTGCCAGCATGCCGACGGCACATGCCACTACGATGCCGGCGATCCAGCCGCTGGGCAGCACCAGCGCCAGCTTCTCTGTGCCGGTAGAGCCCAAAATCTGGCCCTCGGCGGCGGTGATGTCATCAGAAGCAGCCATCAGGTGGCGGCCGACGGCGGACTCCACGCCGCCGAAGAGGGGGCGGATGGGGGCTGGGGCCTGCGGGCAGGGGAGGGTGGACATGAAAAAGTGTGAGCGGCATGCCCTGGTGTATCGAGACCTTGAGATCAGCTGCTGACCGTTGGCCGGCAGCCGCCACTCGTCGCAGCAGCTGATGCACCATCACAAGGCAGTGCAGCTCCCCAATGCCCGGCACTCCCAGCCCACCTGGGCAGCCTCCGTCTTCACGCACGTGCCGCTGGTGGTGCGCTCGTAGCCAGCAGCGCAGGAAGCGCAGTCAGCGCCCTCGTAGCCCTGTGAAGAAGGGAGGGAGGAGGAGGGCAGTATGTTGCGTCGTGGAAGGCGGATTGCTGTGCTGTTGTGGTCTGCTGGGCCTGCCTCCAACCCACCACCCGCCAAGCTTCTGCCACAACACAGCACACCTCGAAGCACACGCATGCGCCAGCGCTGACATGGCAGGCGCCGTGGGCGCTGCAGCCCGACGGGCACTCCACAGCGGGCAGGTGGCAGGGGGTGGCGGGGCAGGACGCGATGCCGGGCAGGGTCAGCAGCCTGTCTCCAGAGGGCGGCAGCGTCAGGCAAGCGAGGGCTTGGCAGATGGCGCTAGTGGTCAGGCGCGGCTCAAAGCTCGGAGGAGCAGGAGACGGGGAGGCAGAGGGGGCGCTGGGGCTGGGGCTGGTGCCGTAGCTGCCAGGCGTAGATGGCGTGCCGTAAGAGCCTCCATACGAGCCGGAGGGCACCGGCTGGCTGGGCGCTGCGGGGCTGGGGATGGCGGGCTGCTCTGTGGGAGGAGACGCCGGCGCTGGCTCCTGAGCGGCAGGCGACTCGGCGGGCAGCGGCACAGGCTCCTCAGCCGCAGGTGTGGTAGGAGAGGCCAGGGGGGACAGCTCCTCCACAGGTGCTGGGGAGGCTGGCTGAGGCTCCTCGACAGCTGGGGAGGCTGGGGTGAGCGGGGAGGCTGCAGGCTCGGCTGGCTCTGGAGCCGGCTGCGGCGCCTCGGCAGTAGGAGAAGCTGGCGCAGGCTGCTCAGCAACTGGGGAGGGCGCAGGCTGCTCCTCAGCGACGGGGGAGGCCGGCGCAGGCTCCTCGGTGGCTGGAGAGGCAGGCACAGGCTGCTCAGCGACGGGGGAGGGCGCGGGCTGCTCCTCAGCAGGGGGAGAGGTAGCGGGCTGCTCCTCAGCAGCCGGGGAGGCAGCTGGCCGCTCTTCGGTAGCCGGAGTGGCGGGCACAGGCTGCTCACTGACGGGAGAGGGTGCGGGCTGCTCCTCAGCGGCAGGGGAGGCGGGTGCAGGCTGCTCCTCAGTGAGCGGCGAGGCAGCAGGCTGCTCCTCAGTAGCCGGAGAGGCAGGCACAGGCTGCTCAGTGACGGGGGAGGGTGAAGGCTGCTCCTCAGAGGCCGGGGAGGCAGGAGCGGGCGGCTCAGCAATGGGAGAGGGCGCCGGCTGCTCCTCAGGGGCAGGAGAAGCTGCAGGCTGCTCCTCGCAGTAGCCGCACGACTTGGGGCACCAGCCGGCAGCCCACGGCTGGCCGCACAGCTCTTGCTTCTGTGCGATGGAAGAGGAGGGAGAGCAGCAGTCAGTTTGATTGCTGCAGCTTGTGCAAGAGCTGCATACATCAGGAACTTGCCCTCTTGCATCAGGCTCGGTTGGCAACTCACCACCACATCGGCGCAGGAGAAGGATGCCGTCGACAGGTCTGTGCAGTCGGAGGAGCCGCCGCTGGCGGGTGAGGGCGAGGGTGCAGCCGGCTCGGGGGAGGGGGACGGGTGCGGGGAGGGCGATGCTGGGGAGGCCTCGGCGGGCTGCTGGGCGGAGAGGCAGATGCCGCAGGAGGTCTGGCACTGGGTCCTGCAGGACAAGGCACAAGGTGGTGCAGTGGTGAGAAACCCAGCAAGGCGCCTGGACTGTGCACTCAAGCCCAGGCTTTCGCAGCCAATCAAGGCAGGGATTCCAGCACAGTATGAGCAGCACCTGGTGTAGTTGGCGATCCAAGCATCGCCCGCAGTTGCCACGGAGCAGGGGTTCTGCACAAGGAGCCAGAGCAGCGGGCGGGCAGGGGGGCGGTCAGTGTTTAGGGGCTGGGCAACTCTCCCTCCCAGGCTCTGACCTCTAAATAGCTACCCACTGCTCACCACAAGGTTGGTGAAGAAGAAGGGGCAAGCGGAGCCGGCGTCGGGGGCCTTGTCGCACGTAGGCTCAGGCGGGCGCTCAACAGTGGGTGCCGCAGGCGTGTCGGCAGGAGCATCGGGACTGCAGAACTGGCAGGACTTCCGGCACTCAGCCCGCATGAACACAGACAGGAAGCCTGGGTACATGGGTGGCGGAGGGGCGGGCAGTGAGGGCGGTGTGCCTGGAAGGGCAGGAGGCACGACGCCTGCACCGCCTGCACAACACCCAACAACCATGTGCATCCTGCTTTGCTCCCTCCGGCTCACCCGCGGTGGTGCAAGCGCCTTCCGCTTGCGCGATGAAGAATGAGCAAAGGTCGCTGGTGTCGGCGGTCTGCAGGGGTCGTGACATGCGGGGGGAGGAGGCAAGTTAGCGGAATCAGCATCCTGACACACAGCATCGGCTGAATCTCTTCAGCCCCAAGAAGAGCAGCACAACACGCTCATGCCGTATCATTGCCCTGCACCCACCTGGCTGCAAGGCTTCAGCTCCGCAGTGGTGTTGGCGGCCAGCAGCGTGCGGGTAGCGGCAGCCAAGGCGGTTGGGGCACACTGGGAGGGGCAGAGCGACCTGCGTGGGTGAGGGCAGGAGTAGCAGTGTCAGTGGTGCAGCAGGTCTGGGGTGGCTGGTATCGCAGTCTGGTGTGCGAGAGTTGCGACAACCAACTGCTCAGCCATCCAAAGCCATCCAACTGCCGCCGCCCGCTTGCCTGGCAAAGGTGCCCTCCTCCGTGGCGGCGTAGCAGACGCCGGGTGTGCGGGTGTGCAGCAGCTTGCAGTAGGCGCGCAGTTTCTCGTCGGAGGCGGGGCGCGGGATGCCGCCGGTGGAGACGGACTGGATGGTGAAGGAGGGCGACGGCAGCAGCGCCAGCGCCAGCTTCGCCACCGGATCAGCGGCGGCGGCGCGGGCGATGGCGGCGGGCTGGGCGGCGGCCGCTCCAATGAGCGCCGCCAGCAGCGCCAGGGCGAGCCTGASGGGCGRGAGGGCAGGGGRGGGRGGCGTGGGAGCGCGGTGGGGCGRAAATTAGTTTCGTTTGCGGCGCGGCGGCCACTCTGCCCGGGCCCTGACCCACCTCATTGCGGACCGCGTGCTGATCGAGTGGAAGCGATGCGCCGCGGCGGGKGGCGGMAGRGCGGCGAGGSGCAGCACGCGTCCYKGGACGGCAACTGCCCTGGGCGGTGGGGCTGGGCTGCTGGCGCAGGAGGCTGGGGAAGCCAGCTGCGGTGAAATGTGAGGAGGAGAAGGGTGGTGGAGCAGCCACAGCAGTGCACATGAGAGCCGCGCCGCCACAGCTGTCGCCCCATGCGCAGTGCGCCCGTTCCGCCGGCGGCGCTGTCTCGCTGTCGTTGGGGTGCTTGCACAGAGGCGCTCTGACCGAATTGAATGAATACTCGCTCGCTCTATCGCATCATAGGTAGTTCGGCAGTGCAGGAAGAGAGGAGGTGCCCGGCGGCAGCAATACAGAGTACAAAAGCGCTCGGACGGGAGGCACAAACACAAGAGCTAGGGCGGCGCACGAGGTTGGCCGCCGCGGTTCTCAACACTCAGAGGCTACAGCTCGCGCTGCGCGGCGTATGCCGCGGTGGGGCTGGGCCCGCGCGACCGCATGAGCACGGGCCGCCGCGGGCTGTGCCGCAGCAGCAGCTCATCGTCCACGAGCGAGCCCTCTCGCAGTCCCAGGATGAGCACTTGATGGTCGCCGCTGCCGCTGCGCCGCGCCGACAGGTGGKGCGTGCCAGACGCCCGCCGCGGCGAGCCCACCAGCGGGCCGCTGGCCGCGGTGTCAAACGGCCCTAGGGCGCCATAGCCGCCGCCGCCGCCGCCCATCATTTCCACCTCGCTGCCGCCGCCGCTGCTGCCGGGCTCGGCCTCTCCTTCGCTGCTCAGTTTGGCGGCAGAGACGGTGGGCGTGATGCCGCCCGGGGCCAGCTCTGATTTGAGCTTCTGGTACTTGAGGTAGTTGAACAGCACGCTGCGGGGTTGGTGAAGGAGGGAGGAGGCGCAGTGAGGCAGAGGAGGGGTGGGCGCCAGAGTCGGGGGTGGCTGTTGGGTGCTCGCCGCAATGCTGGCGCATGCACTGCGCACGTCCATGCAGCACACAGAGCAAATCGCAGTCTTGAGAGCAGTATGGCAGCATATTGAGCAGCAGCAACACCAGCAGCCAAGCAGCGACAGCAGGCTCACACTCCCAGGATGAGCACCAGCAGTCCCATGCCGTTGACCCATGTGAAGTTCTCGCCCAGGAACAGGACAGCAGCGGCAACTGCACAGAGGGGCAAGGCGCATGGGGCGTGATTGCAGGTGGTTGACTAGCAGGTCATGTGTGCGCCGTGCTAGGACCGCCTCCCAACCTGTCACCAGGCAGTCTGCCGCTTGTCGTGCCAAGCAAGCACAACGGACAAATCCACAAATGCATGCATCTTGCATCGCAGCAGAAGCAGCAGCAGCAGCCACAGCAGCACACCTGTTACAATCTCTTTGAAGGTGCCCGCCACCATGAACGTGAGCGCCGATGTGTTGGCAATGAGCGCAAACTCGGCCACCACCTGTACGGAAGAAAAGCCGCAGCATGTTTGTGCAGGTGTCAAGTATAAGCGGCTTGGATCGCAACCAATCTGCTGCCCCTGCCGCCGCACAGGGATCCACAGGAAGAGAGCCGCAGACAAGAGCTGCCGACTGCAACTGCTGAGCATGCACGCACAGCGGCAAGGCACCCACACCCGCCGCCACACAGCGCACAGCACATGCAGAGCACAGCACATGCAGTGCGAAGCAAAACGCACCATGGCGAAGGCGATGATGGCGCCGACGAAGATCATGAGCAGGCTGAGCAGCGTCATACCAAATGAGGCAAAGTAGGGGGAGGCGGGCAGGGTTGCCCACAGCTTCTCGTAGCCCAGGGAGATGGCCAGCAGGGTGACCCCCATGACGGGGGTCAGTTGGAACAGCACCTCCACGGGGCCGCCGTGCTTCTTGCTGCCTGCTTGGCAGGGAAAGCATGGGAGGCGCTGCGGGAGTGAGCGAGGCATGGGAGTGAGACGGGCTGGCATGCGCGGTAGCAGTTGCAAACAACATTCACAGCAGCAACACTTGCAGGCAGCAGCGTCCACAGCAGCAGCACAAGGGCCAGCTCTCAGCACCCTCACCGTGCGAGCCGCCAGAGTCCTGCAGCAGCACTTGCGTGATGGTCCAGCGCAGGCCCGCCAGCATGGCAGCCGTCATCACAAGGATGAAGCCCACCTGCGGCAGACAGGCAAGGGCAGGCACGCACTTGGTCAGGGACGCCGGACGGTCAGGAGAGCTAAAATGGCACGCCTGCGTATATCAGGCGGCGCGGCTGCCTCTTGGCGCACTAGGCAGCCGCCGCAGAAATGGGTGCGGAGCATGCGACGCGCACAGGTTGCGCCCAGCGTGCTGACTGGGCATCGCAGACAGGGCAGCCTACACTTCCCCTCCCCTCTGCAAACAACCAAGCCACTACGCAGGCAGCTGGGTGCACGCACCAGGTGGAACTTGGTCTCGCCGTACACAAGCAGCAGCAGGCCGGCAGAAATGACCGACACCACGGCGGCCAGGCTCCTGCATTCATTGCCGGGCAGTGCAGATGGCAGGATAAGACGACCTGCCGGATGGAACCTGCTAGGTAAAGCAGCAGGCGAAGCCCGGAGGGCACCATGGTGCAAGACAGCGGGCCATCCTGCAGAGAGGGGCTGCCCCCCCCGCCCCTTCCCTCGGCACTGCATCCACCGCCCCTCGCACCAGCTGGGCTTTTCGATGCCCCAGGCGATGGCAAAGAAGAGCAGGAAGAGCGGGGTGGTGGACTTGCACATCACGTAGAAGGACAGGGTGATGAAGACCAGCGAGTAGTTGCTGAACCCAATGTCCAGGCCGGTGGCGATGCCGTTGGGCACCACTGCGGCAGGAGGGGCGGTGGCACAACAGGGCAGCAGGTTGAGGCACAACTGCTGGTATCCGTTTGCGACCTGGGCACCACACCGTTGGGCACCACTGCGGGCGGGCAGTAGAGCAGCAGGCTGAGCAGCAGGTTGAGCATCGCGGGGAGCAATACATGCGGCAGCAGGCAGCCCTCGGCCTCACAGCAGCAAGCATCATCCCATTCCAGCAGGCAGGCCCGCGCACCTTTGCGCAGGTAGTCGTGCCACGACTGGCTGCCGTCGCTCTTGCGCTGCACCCAGCCCAGGGCCAGCACCGCGCGGGCTATGAGGTGCTGGAACATGAACTGCGCGCCGCTCATGAAGAAAGGCGCTGCAGGGGTTGGGCAAAAAGGGTGTACAGGCNTGTCNAATATCTCCTTCTACAACAGGTTACACGCTGAAACAGCATCTGCGTGCCGCCCATGAAGAAGGGCGCTGCAGCAGGCAGGCAAGGCAAGGCAAGGCAGGGAAGGTTGGGTAGGTGGGTAGGGCAAGGTGGTGCAGCAGGCGGCGGCAGCGCAAGCAAAAGCAGGGGCGGCTGCGCGCAGCGGCCAGTGCTGCTGGTCCAGCAGGGCAGGGAAGTGGCACCCAAGCGTGGCAGCCCACAGAACAGGATCAGCAGGAACAGCGGCAGGCACTGCACTTCAGCATTCCGGCTGCAGCACAGCAAATGCTGGGCAACCACTTGGGCAGAGCAAGTTCTGATCAAGCGTGCCCACCTGGGAAGGCCCCCATGCCCATCAGTCCGTGCTCCTTGCCCACCACAATCTTGTTAAACAGGCTGAGGAGCGTGCTAAAGAAGTACCTGCGGCAGTGCAGGGTAAGAGGGGGGCAGGCGGTTGGAGAGCGGCAGCTCTAACCGACAACCAAACGCGCCGTACAACGCTTGCTGCCTGCCAAGGCTGCCTGACACCAGCAAGCGATCAACTCAGTCAAGCGCAGGCCACGGGCATCAAATCTAGCTTCACTGGCCAGCAGATGGCTGCGCAAAGAGCGGGTGGGAGCTCTACACAAGCCGCCCACTTCACCGCGCTCTGCACGCTGTCCGCTCACCATGTGGCAATGAGCGCCAGGTTCACCGCAGCCGTGCGCATCAGCGGATCATCCGCGAAGCGGCGCCACCGGCTGAGGGGCACGGCAGGCTGCCAGCCGCCCTCGTCACCATCGGCGGCGTGGCTGGGCGGCGCCCGCCCGTCGAGAATGGGCTGGCTCTCCAGCGCGTCGGCGGCGCGCGGCGAGGTGCTGGCTGCCGTCATTGCACCTGGCATAACACTGCGGCGCCCGGCGTGGGACGCTGCCGGCCGGGGGACGGCCTCTGCCTACCGGGCGCTCTCGGCGCTGCGGCTGGCTGTCAAGCTGCTACCTCCAGCTGCTCCCATGCACTGCAGCAGCTGTTTGCAGGCCGCGTGCGTCGCCACCGACGCGTCCGCGCTTGAAGGGTCGGGGGCCGCCGAGGCAAAGCTGAGCGGCGCGCTGAGAGTGCAGAATATGAGAGCAGTGCGCAGAGGGCAGGCAGCAGCATGCGGCGGCCTCAAATTTGGCTTGATGGCCAGCGGCGCCACGCGGGCGTCACTGCCTCCCGCTCCCCGACCAGCTGGCATCGTTCGGGTGGCGAGATTCCTCTGGCAGCAACTGACGGCCTCCAGATCGACCCTGCAAAAACGCTGTGAGTCTCATTATGGTGTCTCTCCAGAAAGTGGTGGTGCTGGGCAACCTGTGCACACGGTTCCGGCAACCGCCGCCAACTGCTGCACTCTCCAGCAGGCACTCGCACACGTGCCTCATGCAGGCTTCCTGCCGGTCCAAAGTGCGTGCGCTGCCGCATGAATGGTTGTGCATATTATGTTTTTGACGGCCACAGTGATGCTCGGCTACATGCAAGTGCGGTGCCACAGGTCGACAACATCGTCCCGCAACCGCCGGCGCTGCTTGCCCGAGAGATTGGCCTGGCCTTCTCTACTGCCCAACCCTGCTCCCCAACCCTTGCTGGTTCTGTGAATTCCCATTAATTCTCATTTTCAACAGAGCACTGCTCACCTGGGCTCTAAACCTGACGGGATCCCGGTATCGAGGTCACCAGCCGGCACCGACTGGTTGCACGGACCGCCCTGGCGACCAGCCTGGCCCNACCACCCCCGAAAGCGCTGGGATCTGATCCCCGGCAGCCCCTTGCACCCAGATCGGTCCTGTTCAGGATTGGTCGAGGGTGTCACGAACAGCTCCCGGTGGCGCCGGCAGCCAGCGGCGATGSGGCCTCGAGCGCTGCGCCGSGCTGCGACGGCCCMAWAAAGSACGCCTGCCCTGCCGCCTCCGCACCCTTGTTCATCCCCGCCTACACCCTTGCCTGGACACCCGCCGACCTCCCCTGCCATCATGAAGGCCCTGTCCCTGCTGGCCCTCCTGCTGCTGGCCGGCGCTGCGAGGTGAGCACCGCCGCCGCCCGCCCTCCCTCCCACCGCCTCCGCTGGCTCCCGCCGCCCCGATCGCGCGCTTTGGCTGCTTTGTTCGGACGTATATCGATTCGCGCACCGCCCGAAACGGCGCCGTCCGTGACGGTCGGCGGCTGCACACTTGCCTCCTCCCCTCTGCCTGCCTGTGCGGCCGCCCGCCCCGCCTGAGCGAGTTGTGGGTGCTGTTCGGGGTATCGTGGGGCGGTCGGGGTATCGTGGTCGCCGCGTTGATGGGTGCATGGCGCCGCCGACCATCACCTGCCGCTCCTCCAGCCCTCTGTGACACTGCACCTGTGCTCATGCATGTGCGCGCTGCTAGATCAGGCCGAGAAACAGGCCTGGTCGAGGCCGCACAGCCGCTCCCTCTGCCGCCGCACAGCCGCTCCC
>JADXDR010000129.1:202685-214763 GCA_025026875.1 Chlorella ohadii
GGGCCGCCTGCAGCCGCGGCAGCGCGGCCTGGGGCCGGCAGGTGGCGGCGCGGGTGCCTGGCGCACCCCTGGGCGCCGCCGCCCGGGTCAGTTGCGCCTGCATCGTGCTAATAGGGCTAGTGGGCTGCTGCAGCGCCTGGTTGCAGCAGGGTGGGAGCAGCCGGAGTGACTTGCCGCCGGGGGGGTGAGCGGCAGCCGCCACCGATGCCTGACCGAATGCGACCAGCAGCCCGGGAGTGGGGTTTCATCCACGGATGGCCCGATGGAGCTGGCCAGGCACCCGCATGGGCGGCGCTCGCTCGCATGAGCAAGGAAGCAGGCAGGCAGGAATCTCGGGACGCTCTGTCTGTACCTGCGATCGCTGCAGCAAGTTTATTGAGCAGCAGAACCGCTGCCCACGTGCCTTGGACGCGCACCGGCGGCTGCGGCAGGTGCAGCAGCTTGCACATGCGCCCCACAGCTTGATCGCCCTTGGCAGCGCGGCTGCAAAGCGCCATGCGCGGCGGCCAGGTGCCCTGGCGCCGGCCAGGTGCCCTCGCCGCCCTGGCTGGCCTCCTGCTGGCCTGCTGGGTGCTTGGAACGGTCGGTGTTGCCGCACGGGAGGTGACGAACGCCACAGCAGGCGCCCCAGAGCTGCAGGTGAGCACCGCCAATCGAGCGGCGGCGGCGGCGGCGCGTGCCGCCTAGCCCTCAGCTACCTGCCCCCTGTCGCTTTCGTTTTGGCCCCTTGGCCTTGTTCGCTTGGTGCTCAGCTGCCACCCACTGCATGATTGCCACAGGGCCACCATCACCACCACCACCACAAGCGGCGGCGGGCAGAGCCGGAGGAAGTGACGTGTGAGGATGTGTCGGACTTGGACCCTCGCTCCGACGACCGCTGCGCCTTTGTGCGCACCCACTGCAAGAGCGAGAGCCTGATCGACTACCCCCGCCTGTACTACTGCCACGTGGCGCGCCACAAGTGGCTCACATATGTGATGCTGGTGAGGCGGCGCAGCCGAGCCCTGTAGATTTGAACGGCACACAGGAGCACAGCAGCAGGCGGTAGTGGCTGCATGGCTGGCAGGCGCTGTCGCTGGGAGGAGATATGAGCTATCGCAGGCTACAGCAACAGCTACCCTGCTTCGCTGATGCTGTTGTGCTGCCTGATGCTGCTGCTGCTGCTGCTACATGTAATGCTGCTGCCATCGCACCAAACCTGCCGTGTGCTTCATTCCGTGCTGCGCCCCATGCAGCTGCTGTGTGCATGCCTGCTGGCGCTGCTGTTCCGCGTCATCGCCCGCGCTTCAGATGACTACTTCTCGTGCATCCTCTCCCAAGTGAGTCATTGGACTGGTACTGCCCCTGCTGTAACCGCTCCTGCTGGCTGTCTTGCAAGTCAGCTTGAGGCATTGCCTGCTGCCTNGGAATGCTGCTGCTGCTGCTGCCGTGCTGCTTTCCCCTCGCCGTGCTGCATTGCTGCTGCAGCTGCGCTGTCATAGTCGCTGCTGCCGCCTACTCCTCTGCCCCTCTTTCCTGTTCACCCCGCCACCCAACAGATTTCACAAGACATGGGGCTGCCACCGCGGCTCGGTGGTGTGACACTGCTAGCCCTGGGCAACGGCGCGCCAGACCTGTCAGCCTCCATTGCTGCCGTGAAAACAGGCACGTGCTGCATACCACATGCTGCACAGCACTTACAAAAGTGATGCGAGAGGCGGAGGGAGTGCTGGGAAGTGGCAGGCCAGCTGCTGTGCTGCATGGGGGCCTGGAGGCTCAGGCTGCTGTGCTGCTGCTTCTGGCTCGTGCCACTCCCATTGCTCAATCTCCTCCACTCCCTCCTCCCTCCAGGGAACTACGAGCTGGCGTTGGGCGCCCTGACCGGCGCCGGCATGTTTGTGGGCTGTGTTGTGGCTGGCCGCATCGTCACGCTGAGCGGCGGGGCCAAAGCGCGCGGCGCCCAGATTCGCGATGTGCTCACCCAGTTTATTACAGTGGCAACCGTGCTGGGCATCGGTGCGTTCTGTTGTTTACTTTTACTTTGTGCTGCTGCTGTGCGCTGCTGCCGTGTGCTCCTGTGTGCTGCTGTGCCGGCCTGCCTTGTGGCTGCTGCTCTCTGCTGCCATGCGCTGCTGCCCCTGGCAAACCCAAAGTTCACAACGTCCCCCAATCTGCTGCTCCTCCCCCTGCTATTGCAGTGGCCACCGGCTACTTCAGCTACGGCTCAGTGGCCACACTGCTGTCCATCTATGCAGCCTATGTGGTGAGCAGCTGCGTGCTGTTCATGCAGTGTTGAGCAGCATTGTAATGTGTGTTTTGCACATTCAAGGCCATCCCGCTGCCATGCCCTTGGTAGTGTGCATCCTGGTTGGGCCGCCTGCTAGCAGTGGTGGCTATGATTGTCACCCGCTTGTTGCATTCACCGCCGCCTGCAGGTGGTGGTGGCGGTTGCTGACTTCACGCACCGGGCGGGCGTGGAGTGGGGGGAGCTGGCCGGCCGTGTCTCCCGCCGCTGGTCCCAAAAGTGAGCAAGGTTGGATCGACCTGTGTTGCCTGGTGAATGCTGCTTGCCGCCGCTGCCGCGTCTCCTGCCACTGGCCTCAAACGTAAGGGGCGGTGTTGGTCTGGGTTGCCTCGTGAACTCTGCTGCATGGTTTGTCTGTTACTTGCTGCCGCCAGAGGCACCGCTCCGCTGCCGCAGCCCAGCCTAGCTGATGTGTGGCATTGCCATATGCCTGGCATGCTCCCTGCACGGCCACCCTGTTGGCCAATTGCAGCCCGGCTCCTACCCTGTCTGCAGGTGGCGCACGGAGCTGGTGTCTCCTCTGCTGCGCAGCGATTATGCTTCAGGTGCAGCTGGGGACGTGGCAGGCGGCAGCCCGGTGGGCCAGCCGCTGCTGGAATGGACTGGCTCAGCGCCCACAGCACAGCAGCTAGACCGGCCCAGCAGTGGACCCATGCCCACCCCAGGCCAGCCGGCAGGGGCCCCTGGCGAGGGCTGGCTGGCACCAGCGGCCTCTGTGCCGCATGCAATTGACGGCCGCCTGGCAGGAGTGGTTGAGGCCGGCGAGCGGGTGCCCAGCCCGCCTGCTGCGCCGGTGCGGCGAGGCATCATTGGCAGCCTGCCCGACTTTTTGGGAGCGCTGCGGCATGAGCCGCAGCACCTGCACCACCTGCAGCGGCACCACCCCAGGTGGGCTGGGTTGCGCTGGGTTGGGTGCAGGCAGAGACTTGCTCGCACCTCATGCAACATTTGCACAATTCTGTCTTCACCTACACGCACATGCGCAGCCCAGGCAACCCCACCCTGCTGACGCACCCTTCTCCCCTCCCTCCCTGCTCTTTCCCTGCAGGCACGTGCCGCCGGTAGCAACCTTCCAGCCACGCATGGCATACAACGACATCGTGCACATGCCTGCTCGCGAGTACCGCCAGCGAGCCCTGGCCGAGATGGCACAGGTGCGTGCGTTCAGCTTGTGTGCTGGTGCTTGCTGGTGATGGTGCTTGCTGTTTGGACCTGCTTTCGACAGCAGTTTGCGTGGCTGTTGCGCTGCATGTGCTACTGCAGCTTCTGTTGCCGCCTTCCCAGTCCCTGCACACCCCAACCTCTGCCTCATGTGACCCATATGCTCCTTGCACCGCCCTCTGCCTTGCCGCCCTGCAGTCCAAGTCGTTTTACCGGCCCGCTCGCGACAACGAGCTTTCAGATGTGGATGAAGAGAGCAGCAGCTACGACAGCGGGGACGAACCAGCGTGGGAGGATGCGGTGCAGTCGCCCTCGCGCCTGCCGCGGCATGGGGAGCACTCGCCGCCGCGGCAAGGTCGCCAGCTGGAGCCGTCGCTGTCGCCGCCGCATGTGCACCGCCAGCAGCAGCAGCACCACCACCATCAGCAGCCATTGCACAATCAGCAGCAGCAGCAGCAGCATGATGAGGAGTGGGGGCATGGCGAGCTGTACGAACCGCCTGTGGCATCTTTCAATGCTGCAGCCCTGGGTGCCGCTGGCGCAGCACAGGAGCCGGCGGCAGGTGCAGCGGTGGCGGACGCAGGGATATCGCAGATAGGAGCAGCAGCAGCAGGCTCATTGCCAACGCACCACACGCACGCCCACCCTGCACACTTGAGCCACCAGGGCAGTGGCGGCAGCAGCAGCGGGCCGCGGTTCAGCCACCAGGGCAGCGGAGGCGGCAGCAGCGGGCCGCGGTTCAGCCACCAGGGCAGCGGCGGCAGCGGCGGGCGGCGATCGGCGCTGAGTTCGCTCTCGGTGGAACGGACCAGTATAGGCAGCGCAGGGGAAACAGCAGCGGCTGTTGCTGCGGCAGAGGCACTTGCAGCAGTAGAGCTGGAGAGAGGGCAGGCGCAGCGATCGTGGCTGGGCCACGCAATAGAAGCAGCGCAGGCGCCCCTCATGCTGCTGCTGCAGGTGGGCTGTTGGCTGGGTTGGGCACTGTGGAAGGAAGATAAAACGCTATGGTCATCCAGCATGCTGCCTGACAACTGCCTGCGTCTTACACTGCCGGCCCAGCTTTTGAGCTCCTTGCGAGCGCCATGCTGCTTACAGACCCATTGCCCCTCCCCCTGCTGTGCAGGCAACCATCCCCCTGGTGGAAGTGAACAGCTACGACCGGCCCTGGTTCCTGCGCTCCCTGGCCGCATCGCCGCTCTTCATTGCAGCCTACCTCGAGCTGTGGAGCTGGCAGGCAAGCCAGGGCAGGGCGGGTGCTGGTATGCTTTGCCGTTGCGTGGTTTGGGGAGGGCTTCGTTTGCAGGACAGATTGTGCAACAGCGACGCCCGTTTGCAAGGCATGGTTGCAGGCAGACCAGGCAGCGGTTGCCTCATGATGTTGGCATGCTAGCAGCTCATCAGCGTCCAACGCGAGCCGTGCTCACCATGCCTTCCCGCCTTGCCATTTCCTGCCTTGCAGGCGCTGCTGATTGCAGTGGGCGCCGGCGCTGCGCTGTGCACGCTGGGCCACCTGGGCACGCTGCGCTTGGGGGGCAAAGCGCCTCTGTGGACGCTGGGCACCGAGTATCCCATCGGTGGGTGCCATGCAGCCTTCTGCCTTTCCACACGGCAGTCCCGAGGAACAGCGCATGTCTCTTTGCACCTGGTGGGAGCTTGTTTTCGCACCAGGCAAGCCGTTTCATGCAGCTCAGCTCTGCATGCACAAGCGAAGGAGCGCCAAGCTGGCACATCAACATGGCTCACCTCCCACCGCCCTGCCACCCCGCCCCTCTGCCCAGGCGCTGCGCTGGTGGCTGTGTACGGCTTTGGAGTGGCAGCCATGTGGATCGCGCTGTTCGCCACAGAGATAGTCGGCCTGCTGCAGTTCTTCGGCATGCTGAGGTGCGCTGGGCACGCTGTGCTGATGCAAGTCACAGCCAGGATCGGCACTGCGTCCCTGGATCTCCCCGCTCGCTGGACGCTGCCGGGTTGCAGCTCTGCACACCTGTTGCTCTCCCTGCGTTTCCCCTCCCAACCCAGCACCGTGCCACCCCCAATCACACCTCGCCCTTTGCAGCCACCTGGATCCCGCCATCCTGGGCGTGACCGTCTTGGCCTGGGGCAACAGCCTGATGGACTACATCAACAACACGGTGAGGTTTAATTTTGCTGTGCTGTTCGAGTTGCAGGCAGCCGCATCAGCTCCAGCCACCGGGCGGTGGTGATAGGTGTGTGCTTGGTTTGACGACAGGCCCAAGCGTTGCCTCCCCTTGCAAGCCCACACGCCTGCATGAGGTGCAGACTTCCCTTCTCCAGCTTAGTAGCTTGCTGACCATGTGTCCGTGCTGTCTCATGGCTCTCTGTGCTGCGTGCAGGCCATGGCGGCGCGCTCGCGAGGCGGCAACTCAATGGCCATGACCGCCTGCTTCGCCGGCCCCCTGTTCAACATGCTGGTGCGCTTGTTTCGCATGAAATCAATGGCGCTCAACTGCTGCGCTTGTGTCCTGGCCCGCTGTGCGGTATGCTGTTGCCGTGTGCTTGCACTGCCTGCTGCTGCCGCCGCCGGCGCTTGCAGCTGCCACTGAACTGCACACCTGGGCTGTGCAAACCCCAGATTTAGGACAGCATCACTCTCTTTTGCTGCGCAGGTTGGCCTGGGCCTGGGCTTTTGGGCGCTGCTCTCAGACAGCCACATGCGCAAGGCAGCCGTCAAGCTGGTGAGGCCGGGCTGGGGGTTGTGAATGGGCAGCCGCATGTCACCTGATATGTGGACACCAAAGGTGCCTGTTATACTGCCCTCAGCTGACTCTGCTGCCAACTGCTCTCACTTGCTTGCTCCGCAACAACACCCTGCTGTCCCCTTCCTGCCCTCCTGCAGGACCCAGTCGTGCTTGTGGGCTGCATCTTCATAATGCTGAACTGCGCCTGCGTGGTGGCAGTTGCCCTGCTGCACCGCCAGTGGCTGCCCGCCTGGTCTGGCTGGGCCATGGTGGGGTGCTATGCAACATACCTTACCGCTGTACTCACCGTGCTAGCATTTGATTGACTTGCTTGCTTGCTCTGCGGCTTCTCTCCTGCTTGCTGCTGCTGTTTTGCTGGGCCTGTGCAACATGATATCGCTTGCCCTGATCCTTGCTCGAATGTGGTCTCTGCTCTGCTTTGCCATGTACAGTTCATTTGCACTGCCTGCCATGCGCTGCCGCTGCAGCCCACACGCTTGTAACATTACAGAACTACAAGCTAATGATCAAAACATGATTGCTGGTGCTCACAATGCAACTTGCTGTGGACAGGCATGCACTAAGGACACCCCGGCAAGAAAGTTGTTCAGGCACAACACTCAGCACTTGGCACAGCTGCGTGTGGCCGCTGCCCCAGCAGCCGCTCCTCTGCTGTCGTGCTGCGCTCTCAAAGGTTGGCTGCTGCACCTTACGGCTGGTCGTCAGCGGCTGCCGCTGCTGCCTCAATCGGTGGCGCCTTCAGGGGAAAATCAAGCGTGCCGCGGAAGCGCAGCGCCTGGCGCAGCATGGCCAGCAGGGCGGCCTGCAGCTCTGCCATTGACTCATCTCGCAGCGCCCGCCACTTGCGCTCGAACTTGGTCTCGCTATCCGGCTGAGGGGGCGCAGCAGCAGCTGCGGAAGCTGCTGTGTCAGAGTTGGCGGCAGGGGCAGTCGGGCCGCAAGTACCTGCTGCCGCCTGCTCGTGCTTGTGCTGCTCCATCTGGCGCTTCAGCGCAGCCTGCTTTTCAGCATAGTCTGCAGCACGGTTGCGCACCTCCGCATCTCCCAGCGAGCTGTCAGGTGAAAAGATGGAGGGCATGGTCACACGCATCCAGTCTGCTGAAGGCAGCGTGGGCCCCTGGTGCACGGGGCGCCGGACTGTGCTGGGTGGCAGCATGTCCAGCTGCACGCTGTCCCATTCCTCGTCGCCCGTGTGCCACGGGTACAAGCCAAGCTTGCAGGGCCTGGTTGCCGGCTCGTCAAATTCAGCAGGGCTGGAGGCTATCAGGTCTGCCACAAACTGCTCCAGGCCCGCCTGCGTCTGCCGCACCGCATAGATGATGCCCTGCCTGCGGATGCGAGCAACTGCACCCATGTCATCCTCCTCTAGACCGCTGTACACTGCCACCTCAATGCCTGCAGCCAGCCGCCGCGGCCGCACGTGCAGCAGCAGCAGCAGGCTGTGATAGTCGCCCTGGCTGGCTGCGATGCGAATCAAGCTGGGCTGCAGCGGCGGCGCCGCCAGCTCGCAGATGGATTCAGCCAAGTAGTGAGCCATGACTGAGTGCCTGTAGCAGCAGGGAGGTGGGTGCATGCCGTCTGGAGCTGGGCGGCAGCAGCGGGATGAAGGCGCCGGCAGGCAGCTGCGGCGAGAGCTCAAGGAGCGGCTTGGTGGCTCGATCACACCCGGCTGCAGCCTCATGGGCCACCCTGCTTGCCTTCAAGTCATGCAGCAGTCTGCAGGGTGCACCCACGCCCGCAGGGGAGTGTGCAGACCATCTACGGCCTTGCTGATCGCTTTGGATTGCTCTGTGCTGCGCCAGGAGCTGTGAGCCACGTGGGGAAAGGCTCGTGAGGGGCAGCGGCGCCATGAAAGTGCCGGCCGCCCGGCATGACGCAGCAGCGGCGGCGGTGGCGGCGGCGGAGGCGGCGGCGGCAGCCGAGCTGTGGACATGAGCTTGCTGCTTTTGTAATGCACCTGCCAAATTTGAACCTTACGGCTTAAGCTTACAATACCACGGGGCACACACAAAGCAATATGTTGTGTGAATCATGTGCGGGTAGATGGCCACGTTGCACACAACAGTCGCTCTGCGAACATGCCCAATCGGCGGGGTTGACACACACAGGGGGCTCAAGGATGATGTGCAGATCGGGGGATGGGGAGGTGAATGCAAGATCACGCTAGAAATGGTTGTTGATGGGTGCACTATGCAGAACCGCAGCGCGGTTTCCTTAAAAGAGTGAGAGTTGCGTGGAAGGACATCTAATGCGAGCGGCGGCGGCAGAAGGAGTGCAGAACAAGGCAGAGGAAACGCCTGTGCAACTGCTGCTGCCCTGCCTCCTCCGGCTAGGCAAGCCGCCGCGGCGGGGGCAGGCACAGCACATGTCCATCGGCAGACTTTTGAGGTCTGCCGAAAGTGCGTGTCCACCTAGTGTGTGTGGCCGTCCTCGGGGTTGAACAGAGGCGAGTGCTTCAGGCAGTTGCCGGCCTTGCAGACCCAGGTGGCGCGCATGACGGCGGTGACGGTGAAGCTGCCGTCGCCCCTGTTGCCAGCCTCGGTGCAGCCCGGCTTCTCGTCACCTGCAATGGCAGTGAGCAGGGTGGCGGTGAGGGGTCAAGGGTGCATGACACTGCGGTGCCTGACTTGACTTGCTCAACTTTGGCTGATCATTAGCATGTGCTGGAGCCAATATACGAACGACCTGCTGGGTGGCCATGGGCTGGCCCGGCATGCCACAAAAGCTGGCCTTGGGTGGCTCAGCACATGCAGCACATGCGGCGTCACAGCTGAGGTGTGCTGATCGGCAACAAGGTGCGGCCACGACGCGCCAGTGCATAGCAGCAGCGCAGCTGTTGCAACGCTCACCCTTGAGGTTGCAGTTGGCTGCCTCGTACGTCACGGTGCCGTTGGCGTCTTGCTTGTACACGCGCATCCTCAGGCTGGTGGCCTTCAGCTCACCGCTGCGCAGGTCCACAAATGGCTTCCACTGCATGCAGTCGGCCTTGCCTTCCGCATCCTCCACCTCCAGCACGCCGGCCTGCAGGCACAAAGAAGTGCAAGACGAATGGGTTGCGCCGGTGGGCCACGTATCAACAGGACAGCGCTCGAAATTGGCACTCCTGCAGCAGCGGCTGCTAGCGCAGCATTTAGCTTTCCAACAGATCCAGCAACTAACCTGGTAGGCCTTGACGAGCTTGGAGGTGGCGCGCATGTGGCCATAGCCAGTGATGGCGGTCGTGTTGCTCCAGGTGGCGATGGACTGGTAGTGAGGGTCTGCGAGAGGGCAGCGCACAGGGCGGGAAGGGTGAGCATTCAATGTTGCTCACGGAGCTGCGCACCGTGCTCATTCAGGTGGCCACCTCTTTGTCACAATGCTGTGGTAGCGGGCACGCAGACCGCATGCAGCTGCCGACAGGTGCCGCGCACTGCGGTTGCTGACACAACCACACTGCCACAGCCAACCGCAACAGCCAAGGCCTGGCGCAGCCTTGCTTTGACGCACCCGAGGGGGAGTAGTGCGTGTAGGAGAAAGAGCCCCCGTCAGCGGAGCAGTTGGGGAAGCCCGNGGCCTGCAGCATGTGATGATCAGCAGCAACAAGTATGGGATAAGCCTGCGATCGCTGTGTGTGACAGATGAGCGTAAAGCCACGCCCATCAAACGCCACGGCACTGTTGCTGCGCAGCAACATGCATGCACAACTTGACAGATGATGCTGGCAGCCAGCCTGTGAGTCCAGCTGGCAACTCAGATGTGCCCCAGCACTCAGCCTGCTCACCCCTTTCATGTTCGCGATGGAGGCAGGGATCTGGTCGGACAAGCCAAACCACACGCCATGGACTTCTGCTAGTTCGGGGGTGGGGGTGCGTAGGCAGTGAGGCGGTTGCGCACTGAAACACGGAATCCCCAGCCAGTGCTCTGCGACCAGCTCACATGCCCGCCCACTTGAAGGCACACATGTGGCGGCAGGGCGGCAAGCAGCATGCATTATGTGAGCAGGCCCAACTCACCGGTCAGGTTGAGCTCGAGGGGCTTCATGTCCACGCCGTGGTCGTGCTCGTGGTCGTGGGAATGGTCGTGGCCGGTCTCCTGCAACAGGCGCCGACCAGGATCCACGCGGGCCTGCAGATGAGTGGCACGGCAAGCAGCCACACAGTTGCATTGAGCGGCCAGTTTTTTGAGGCGGCCAGTTTTTTGAGGCGGTCAGAGGCACAATGGAGTTGGTGTTCATCATCACAGTTACCACACACAAGCAGCCTGTCGGACCAGAATGCAGGTTGGAAGGAAAGCAGGGTGGGTGGGATCGCGCATGCGCATGCGCGCGCGCGGCAGCCGCGCCGCCGGCCCGCCGCTGGTACATGCATGCATAGCCGCGGTGGCGCTGTAGGCTTTGGAGCCGCGCGATATGACAGACTCACCGCGGAAGCCAGAGCGATCAGGCCCAGGAGGGCGAGAAGAGTGCGAGCGCTCATTGCTGCGCCGACCTGCGCACGGGGAGACAGCGCTTAGAACACTGATTCGATGCATGTTGATCGATGGGGGAGGGGACAAGCAAGCCGCGTGCGCGAACACACCGCGGGCACGGACCACACAAACTTGGGGATTGANCSCCCCCCCCCCCCCTGCAMMCCCCKCCCASCCCGGCCACCTGTGTGRCSGACAGCACCGAAGGYATGGTTGCCCGCCAATCGGAGCGAGAAATAAAGGGAGGAATGCAGGGGGAAACACGCTGCAGAGGCTAAATGAGCCACCGAAATCTACCATCCCCGGGGGCAATTTTTCTGGGATTGCCAAGGTACCCCCTTTGTGAGGGCTACAGCAAGTAGACTCGACTACACGGCGCCCAGCCCGACGCCAGGGACCAATCAGTGGCGCTTGGGGCCGCTTGCCAAGCTCCGCCACTGCTGCCGCCGTATGGCTGGCCACGGCGCAGCCTGCTGAGCGGCGGCGAGAGCAGGCCCCTGTGCATCCGATCTAGAGCCTCTCCCAGCCCAGCCCAGCAGCTGCAAGCACCACGGTCTGCATCAGTCCTAACGCTTGCTTCAGTTACAAGCATCGCATTGAAAGCGCAGCAGTGATGATACAGAAGGGCAGCGCGGACACTGCGGAAGGAAAGAGTAAGCTCAGGGGCAGGGATGGCATCGCTTTTCGAGCCATGTTTGTCGGATAGGACAGAAGCGTCTCAGTCTGCTCAGCAGAGTTGGAATAAAGGACAGGCAAGGAGGGAGGGAGGCGCCGCCGCAGCGAGCGCCTGCCGCACATAATTGGCGGCTTCAAGTGACGTCCAAAAATGAAAGTCAGGAGGAAGAACCTGCAAAGCGGTCTGTCGTATATCGCAGCCCGGCTCAGCTGGTGCCGCTGTCTAAATGTTGTCATGCTGCAGCACGGCGCGTCGATGCTGTCGGTCAGCCTGCTGTAAGGGCGTGCTGTAGTGTCTGCCTAGCTGCCATGCCGAGTGCTGCCTAGCCGGACGCTGGCCTGCCTGGCTGGCCAGTTGTGTTAATGAGGGCCTCAAGACATGTCCATTTCCTCGGGCCCGCCGGCGCTGGCGGCTGCCGCCCGAGCCTGCACTGTGAAGCCTGCAGGACGGGGAATGGTTGTGGCAGAGAGGCAGCTCAGGTCTGTGCTGTGGGGCTCAGTGGGTGGCAGATTGATGAAAACATATGCTGCGCAGAGCTCCAATGCGATCTTGCTTGATATGCACCGGCTGCGGCACCCAGCTTGCTGCACACATTGGGCTGGCCCAATAGCTGCAGCTGCTGCTGTTGGGTGCTGCCACTTGCCACACATTTCCCCGCACAGCAGCTCACCAAAGTCGAACAGCGAGGCCTGGCCAGACGTGCTGCGCGCCAGGCCGCTGCCAGTGCGCTGTGGCGCCGCCTGCTGCTGCCGCTTGGGCGCCGCCTGCTGCGCGGCGGTGCTGGGGCCTGC
>JADXDR010000129.1:215653-255148 GCA_025026875.1 Chlorella ohadii
AAACGCACCCGGATCAGCACTCAAGTGCACCCACAGCCAAGCAAGATGCAGCAGCACCTGCTCAGCTACCGCTTCCACTGCCGCCACTCCCTGCTCTCCACACAAGCACCCACAAGCAGCTCACCAACAGAAGCACTGAGCACCACACCATTGTAACTAAGCCTCCCTCAATTCTTCCCTCACCAGATGAACTCGGGGTCGGCGTGCACGCGGTACGTGCGCTGCTGCTGGGTGGAGGAGCAGGTCACGCATCCGTCCAGCATGCGATCCACCTTCTGGCCCGTGGCCATGTCGATCTGTGGGTGCACGGGTGGGTGGAGAGGCAAGGTGGGTCGGTGCAGCAGCAGCAGCAGCGGCGGCGGCGGACGAGAGATGGCAGGCACAGCAGGCGCCCAGTTGGAGGGGATTGCATGCGGTGCAGCGGCGGGCCACGGGGCGGTTGGGCCGCCGAGTCAGCGGCAGCGCTGCACGACTGCAGCACCCAGCTGCAACAATTGCACCTCCAGCAGCACTAATGGCTGCCCCGGCTGTTGCAGACAGCAGATCATGATCCAGCAGCCATGCAAATGATCAACCGCCAGCGCCGAACGGCATCGATTGCCCAGCACTAAGCACCAACAGCGCACCTTGTAGCGATGCAGCGGGCACACCACGCACGCATGGCCGTCGATGTCCTCAATGTCTCCCTCCCACAGGTTGCCTGCGGGGCGGAGGGCAACCAGCTAGCCAATCGGTGGGTGCCGGCATCCGCGAGCAGATGGGCCGGCAGCCGGCGAGCGCGCACCGCAACTGCACCCCAGGCGCGGCGACCACTCACCGCCCATGTGGAAGCAGTGCGCGTCTGTGGCGTACACCTGGCCGCGCGTGCGGGCCAGCAGGATCTTCCTGCCATGCGTCTCCTGCGAGGCAGACGCCGGGGGCAAGCGGTGCAGCGGTGGTGGGTCAGCCGCTGGGTGACCGTTGGCCCGGCGCCCACAGCTGGCGGCCCGCGGTGCCAGGACCCACCAGCCGAGCTCGGAACGAGTGCGGCGCGGCGACCGGAAGTGCTGGGCGGCAGCAGGCGCGGGGTGCAGGCCCACCAACAGCTGCAAGCAGAGGGGCTCAGCTGCAGGGCTCGCGCGCGCGGTCCGTCGCTCCCGGCACGCCGCCGCCTCAATCCGACGCACCTTCACGATCTTCTGACCCTCGACCAACTCGGCCTGGCGAGCCAAGCGCACTAAGGCCGCCGCGGACATGGAGATGTGCTCGTCAGCAGCTCTGCTGCCCCCGCAGCCCCCACGAGTGAGTTCACAGTCACTGCAGACTGCGAGAACTGTGTGTGGTTGCTGACGGGGCGCGGGACGCCCTTCATCAGACAATTCATCATGCGGCCCATGCAGGGGGTAGAGCGTCTCGTCCTTGTCCCGCTGGCACCCCTTGATCGCAGCGGCATCGCCAGAGTGGATCTCTGGACTGCCGCGGGGCACCTGCCCGCGCTGCACATGTTGGGCCCCTCGAGCTGGCCAATTCGCGTACCGTGAAGCCTGCCTGAGGCGCTGATCCGCACCTGAGTCACCGGTAAGCTCCGATCCGATGCGCCCCTGCTGCCGCCGCCGCCCCAGCGCGCCGCCGCCGCCCTACCAGCAGCCGCTGCCGATGAGGCACCGACCCTTGGGCGCCCGCTCTTTCCCTTCTCTTTCTGCTTTGCAGCTGCCACTGCACCCGCCATGGACACACCACGCACGCCACGTGACAATCTGCGCACCAGCCCCGGCCTGGAGGATCTGGAAGATGTGGGGCGCCTGGAGGCGCCGCTGCTGCCTCGTGCCCAGCCGGCCGACAGCTCGCCAGGAGGTGGCGAGGCCAGCGGCTCCGGCCTGATGCCTGCTGTTGTGGAAACAAAATGGTGGGCGCCTAGTGATTGAGATGGCAGTGGGTGGTGCCGATAGTCACTCTTTGAGCCGGTTACGGTTCTGCCCCCGCACCAAACTTTGTGCCGCACCACATAATGTCTGCAGGATCCTGGGCATCGGTGCGCCGATGGTGGCAGAGGAAGTCCTGGCGTACCTGAGCACCATCATATCGGTGGCGTATGCAGGCCGGCTCGGCGGCTACAGCCTGGGCGTATTCACACTCTCCCATGCCCTGACCAACATCACAGGTGGGCAGCTGAGGCCGAGTCGCAAGCCTGTAGGGCTGTAAGTTGAACTAGGCAACAGTCTAGGCTCTCAAATGCCTGTTGCCCAGCTGCCATACTGCAGCAAACAGCAGTGCTCCACTGCGCCCTTCCCATGACCTGCTGCAGGTATCGCCCTGCTCAACGGCGTGACGGGCGCAGTTGATACGTTCTCCAGCCAGSCCCACGSCTCSCSCKCGTTCCCCGCCATTGGTGCGCTTTGTTTGCTGCTGGATCTCTGCTGTGTTTGCTAGCGTGTGTGGTGGGTTGAGTCCGATCTGCTCTGGTTCTTAGCAATGATTCTCTGCAAGCACAGCCATGAGCTTCTTGGCTCCACTGCTCTTCTCGGAATCTCCCCGCCCTGACCCTGCCATGCAGGAGTGGTGCTGCAGCGCGCGCTGCTGCTAGCGCTGCTGACCTGCGTGCCGCTCATGCTGCTGTACTGGCAGGCGCTCCCGGTGCTGCTGGTGCTGGGGCAGGAGCATGCCCTTGCAGCAGCTGCAGCTCGGTACACCCGAATCTATGCAGCCAGGATTCCGCTGCACGCTGTGGCGCTGTGCCTCTATCGAACATTAGCAGCCCAGGGAGCAGCAGCTCCCGTGCTGGCCGCCAGCGCGGTCTACTGCGGCGTCACTGCACCCATCAACTGGGCGTTCATTTCCTGGCTGGGATGGGGCCTAGACGGCTCGGCCGCAGCGGCAGTCGCATGCGAGGCAGGTGGGCCGCTGTAGCCTGCCATGCTGGGCCATGACATGGCGCAATTATTTGGTGTATGCCGTGCCATGCCATGCCATGCCAAGCCATGCCCATGCCAAGCTATGCCGTGCTCCAGCATGCTGCGCCATGCCATGCCATGCCACAGAGCCTGCACGTCTGATTCGCTTGCTCCATGCCCCTGTACCTGCCATGCAGTGTACGTGGCGGCGCTTGCGGTTGCCTGCGCGCTGCACAATGCGCAGCAGCCGGCCGGCCAGCAGTGGTGGCAGGGATGGAGCGCTGAAGCGCTACGGGACTGGGGCCCATTTGCTAAGCTCAGCGTGTCATCAACCCTCATGATTGTGCTAGACTGGGTGAGTTCGGGTTTGGGTGTGAGGCATGCATGTGGGTGATGTGCATGTTTGCCATGTGCATGCACGATGGATGTTTGTCCGCTCTTACTGAGGCATGCCTCCTGCCTGTGCGCTGCAGTGGGCATACGACATCCTTACTTTCTTGGCAGGTGTGTGGGTGGGTGTCTGCTGCAGCCGTATGTGCAGGCATACTCGAGCGAGCCGGCATGAAGCTGCCCCTGCACTGCCTGCTGCCTCCCCTCTGGTGCAGGCCTGCTGCCGCAGCCCGACACTCCGGTGGCAGCAACCGGCATTGTGTACAACGTGCAGACTGTTGGTAAGAGGATGTCATGCATGCTGGGCTCACCAGATCCAGCCCTCATGAGTCCGGCCTCCCTTCTGCTTGTGGCTTGCAAAATGTGTGCCACGTGTCTCCCGCGTGTGCATAAGTGCGTGCACCAATGTCTCTCCCTCACCCACCCGCAGTCTTCATGTTGCCGCTGGGTCTGTCCTTTGCCGTGTGCGCACGAGTGGGCCACCATCTGGGTGCTGCTCAGCCGTGTTCGGCCAAGTTAGCAGGTAAGGCCCTGTTGCGGGGTTTTGGAGCTTTTCATGTCATGCACATGTGCGGCCTTGCCCTGGCATGCCATGCGCCAAGCACATCTTGCTATGCCATGCCATGCCATGCTATTGCTGGTGCAAGCATGCCATGCTGGCCATTCGCGCCATGCCATGCCATGCCTCACCATGCCCAACATTGCACCGCCTTCATCCTGCAGCCGAGGTCGGCACCGGCATGGGCTTTGCGGCCACGGCGCTGCCTGCCCTGCTAGTCATGCTGCTGGGCAGCCGAACGGCGGCGCTGTTCACTGGTGATGCGGCAGTGATTCAGGCCTGCGGCCCGCTCATCCTACCACTGGCAACCACCATGCTGAGTGAGTGCCGCTGGGGATCGGTTGGTTGGTGTGGTCTTGACGGCATGGGGTTCCCGGTTCACGGCTGCCCAACCTGCCTACATGTGTGTTGCTTCCTTCTCATGTGCCATGCCCGCCCGCCTTCTGGCACCCACTGCACGCAGCCAACAGTGCGACCGCACTGCTGGGCGGCATTCTGCGCGGCAGCGGGCGGCAGAAGGTTGGGGCAGTCGTGAACGGTGCGGCCAACTACGGTCTCGGCCTGCCGCTGCAGCTGCTCTTCGCCTTCAAGTTGGGCGCAGGAGTGGCCGGACTGTGGTGGGGCATTGCAGTAGCAGCCACGCTGCAGGCACTGGTGCTTGCCATCCTGGTCAGCAGGTTTGATTGGCAGCATGAAACAGGCCGGGCAGCCAAGCTGGTGAGGCACCTGTCGCAAACCGGCATGTCGCCAGGCAGGCAGCAGCAGCAGCAGCAGCAGCAGCCAGATGCGGCACAAGGCTGTGGCTCAAGTCCAGGCAGTCCAGAGGTGGGAGCGCCGCCGCTGCTATAACATCATCGTTCGCATTGCAGTTGGCTTGATAATGAACAGCCATGCCATGTAACAAGCCTTAAATGTCAGCAGAACAACCAGCATTTTTGTGGCGGCGCTGCGCATGTTGATGCAACATCGGGAGGTGCGCAGCCGCTCAGATCCGAGCTGGATGTGCAGCAGTGTTCGATGCTTTGCTGTAAAGCAGGAGAGAGCAGGCATGGCTTGCATTCGGGCTCAGCATCATATTGGCCAGTTGGCTGCAATGGGGTCGGACGTTGCCGCAGGCGCTGCGCTGCCACTGCAGCGGCGCATCTGTGCAGCTGAGCGTTGATCGTTGTGCAGCTCCGTTAACACGTCCTGTGCCAAGTCTTCAACCGCTTTGGCGAGCAGCAAGGTCTGCAGCGTGAAGTGCGGCAGCCACTTCCTCCCTACGGCCCCGTTCGCCCATCCAAGGCCCCTGGGTGAGCTTGTGGAGTGCAGTAGAAGCACCAAGCCGACCGCTGGCTCCTGCTGTCGACCAGCTTCCTCGCCGCCGCCATCTGCCGGAGTGGCACTCAGCCAAATTTTTTGCCTCTCCGCGTGTGCACATAAGCGATAAGCACACACATTGGGCTGTTCCAGGTGCATTTGCCGCAAGGCTGCTGTCCTCTCATGCCGCACCCGCAGCGCCCGTCCAAGCCTTCACCAGCCTTGCCACCCCCCTGCCCTGCCTTCACGTCTGCAGCACGCCCTCGGCCTCTGCTCAATGGCGCGCTACCTCGCTGAAACGATCTGCGAGCTGGCGGCGCCACCACTACAGCCATGCTTCATTCGAGTTCAAGTGGACCAAGGTAGGCCGGCTGGAATCACACTGAGGGCGAGCGGCTCAGTTTGGCCATTGCTTGTGAGATTGATTTGGACAGACCAGCGCATACTATGCAAGTAGTGCCTACTGCATTGCCTGCGCCAGGGGTGCCCTGGCGCCTATGAGTGATGCCTATCACAGTCTCAGTGACTGCTGCTGCATGCACGTCTGCCTGCAGAGTTGCCCGCCCTGAGCGTGCTGCTGCACGTGCGGCCGCGGCCGCTGACGGCGGGCCTGGAAATTGCAGTGTACAGCGGCACCGGGCAGGATGAGGAGGGAGAACTGGTCCATTTGGAGCCCGAGGGCACGCTGTTTGCTGTGCCGCACACCCAGGCTGGCTTGGAGCATTTTGTGTCAGACCTGATAGCTGCCGGCCCTGCAGAGTGGGATGAGACAGGGCGTGGTACCCTGGCCCTGCCGACCCAGGCCAGCCCTGGGGACCGCGGCTGGAGCCGCCTGCAGATTGACCTTCTGCCGCCGTCAGATGTGCATGCAACCCTGCGGGTGAGCTTCACTGGTCAGCAGCTGTGGCAGCGGCTGGGGCATGGACGGGGCCGCGGGTGACAGCCAATCCGTCTGATGGCAGCTGCATGCCGCATGGCACATGGCACATGGCACAGACGGCAGACCTAGGTGTGCGACAGTCTGGTCCAGGGAGCTCTGTACGCAGAAGCACCTGTGCGATTGTAAAACCCCTTCCACCCTTTCACAGCGCGCTCCTCTACAGTTTCGCAGGTGCGGCCTCTTGGCAAGCGGTACCTGCGCACCAGCATGCCGGCCCTTTGTGAAGACAACAACTGCGGCCAAGCCAAGTTGCGCAACTGGGCAGCAGACTATGCGGATGGTCAGGACGCAATCAAGCAGAGCATTGAGCAGCGGCAGAAGGAGCTGGCATCTGGAACACTTGAAGCGGCACTGCGCGCCGTCAACAACCGCGAGCGGGAGCAGCCAGACGGCCCAGAGGTGTTTCAGCGCAAGTGGCGCGCGGCGCGCGATGCGGCAGAGGCAGAGCTGAAAGCTGCCCTGCTGGCCATGCTGCGCCAGGCGCTGCGCTACCGCGGGCGCATCGAGTTCCCTGTGGGCGCTCCAGCGCCTGCTGCTGCAGAGGCTGCCCCCGATGCAGGCCAGCCGGCCGCGTGAGCAGTTTCAGCCTCAAGCAGCTGGTGTGCGGCCCGTTGGAGTGCGTGATTCCTCTGCAGGTCTGCTATGCGTCTTGCTGCATGCCATTGCAGTGTGAATATATGCGAGCAGCAGTGCTGGGCAAAGGATGCCACGGCAGGAGGACAGCAGTACAGTTACGGCAGAACAGCAGCATTTCCCAGTCAAGAAGGCAACCAGTGCCTCCTAAACTTCTGGCCGCCGCCGGCGCACAGCATGCTTGTTCACTCTTCTGTATGCCCGCTAGTGCTTGCAGAAAGCACACACGGCAAATGCGGCTCCTGTGGTGCAGCCGGCGGCATGAGCTGGCGGCGGCGGCATCAACCACAAACCCTGCACTTCCTGCCGCCTGAGCTCGACCTCGACCTTCTGCAAAGCTGCTGAGCTGCGTGATCGAGCCTGCGTGCGTGCTTAGGAGCTCCCTTCGGGCCGAGGTGCGGCCGCCCCTGCGCTGCTCCCTGTTGAGCTCCCGGCACCAGGATCAGCGCCCTGCTGCACCCCTCGGTCCGCAAGCAAACCTCCCACCCCCGCCGCTGGTCTGCAGCTTGCTGCAGGCGGCGCCAGGCTGCCCAGTGCGGCGCTGCTTGCCTGACCGCACCCGATCCAGAGCCTCAGTGTGGATTTGCAGCCGCCAGCAGCCTCCTTGATCTCCTGTGAGTAGATGAAGTGCGCCGCTGGGCGGTGCATGGCACTGGCACACCCTGGCAGGGTCCTGGCGGCGGCCGGCTCCAGGCTTGGAGGCCGCAGACACCGAGCAGGCATCGATCATGTTCGCGTCCGCATCCGCTGTGCAGGCCACCATGGCAGACATCGAGCCGCTGCAGACGCTCACCGCAGCCCTGCAGGCCTGCAGTGCAGAGCCACCAACTGCTGGGGCAGGCACCGCAGCTGCTGCGCGGGCGGCGCTGGGTGCCTCTGACGCGGCGGCTCAGGCGCTGCTGCGCTTGGCTGCCGACACTACGCCGAACGGGGCGGCGCTGGAAGATGCTGTGAGGTGTGCAGCTGGGGTTGCTTTGGGGGGAAGATCTGCTGAATTGGCTGCCACAATTGCCATGCCTGCAGCTTGAGAATGCTCTACTCACGTCGGCTAGCCCTCTTTGAGTTTGATGCAAGCAGCTTCAAGAGCTTTTGGTGTGGGTTGATCGCTGGGCACTGATCTTCCACCCCTGCCACTCTCTTCCTGCGCCCCCCGCAGTGCCATCACACCCTGGGCACGAGTGCTGGAGCAGCGCCTGGGGAGCTGGGAGGCAGCACTGGGAGCACAGCCGGCCCGGCCCGAGAAAGCGGCGCTGGTGAGGGTTGCAACTGGTCATGTTGCCGTGAGGAGTTGAACGGCTGCCCGACTCTGCTCCATTCACTGATTGAACCGTTAAATGTGACCTGAAGTTTGCAGGCGAGCCTCTACCGTGCGTGTGCAAGCACACAATCTGCTCACCCCCCCTCGCCCGTGTGGCTGCTGCGCTCCTCCCTCCGCTTGCAGAACTTCCCGTTCCGAGGCAGCCTGTTTGGGCCACAACCGCCGCCGCCCGGTGCCCGTCGACGGCCGGGCGCCACTGCCGGCCCAGAGCGCTGCGCTGCTCGGCTGCAGGCGGCGGCGGCGCTGACGCTGCTGGATACCGGGCTGGCCTGCCTGCAGGCGCGGCTGCCACCGCCGGCAGCAGAGCGCGGCGCACTTGACGTGCCCCCGGAGCCCAGCCCGCTTGAGGAGGCTGCATTTGCTGTGCTGCGGCGGCTGGAAGATACAGGGCTGCCGTACCCTGTGCGTGCTCCAGCCGGCGGCGACGCCTCTGCGGCGGGCCAGGCCACAGCTGCAGGCATCCGGGCCCTGGGCACCTGCTGCTCCATACTCACTCGCCTGCTGCGCCTGGCCAGCCGGCGGGACCACGCCCAGCCTGAGCCACAGCCACAGGCCGAGCAGCCTGGCAACCCTGTGGCGGCGGCGGTGGCAGAGGGGGGCGGCCAGAACGGAGGCGGCTTGGAGTCTCTGTTGAGAGGCGCGGCCACGACCACGGCGAGTCACTGGGACGACCTGGCTGCCAAGTGCAAGCCCGTGACGCTGATAACAGCCATGGACACTGTGTATGATGCGTCCGCCGTGCTGACCTACTGGGCTCCCCGCCGGGGCAAGGCGCTGGGTGAGCCGCGACGGCGGGATGATGGCCCTCTGAACAGCAGCGTCGCGCTGTGGTTCAGCAGCGTGCAGAATGCTTGCCAGCTTGGCGCAGCCGCATGTATCATACAGCAACTCACCCTGCCAAGCTGCAAGTAGCACAGCCGCCCAGCACTGCGTGGCTTTGGTGGCCGCCGCTGAGTGCACCCTGCAGGCCGGGAGCACCAGGCGGCTTGGGACTCCTGCATCTTGTTGGTCGAGGTGGGCAGGATGGCACTCCTTGCTGCGCTGTGCTGTGCTATGCTGCCTGCTTGCTGCCCAGGTGGATCTGTGCTGCGCCGCCACGCTGCCCAACCCCGCAATGCACTTCCTCTGAGCAGCGCGGTTTGCATTCTTGCGCCACTACTGCCTTCCCCAGCGCCATCTACCTACGTTCACCGCCATGCCCTCCCCCCTTCTGCAGTACTTGTGGGGGATGTATGAGACCCCTCGGCTAGTGGATGGAGATGCACTCAGTTACGGCACAGCCCAGCGCTATGGCAGCAAGTTCAGCAGGTACGCAGCAAAGCCCGGGGAACACCAGCACAGCACCAGCCAGCAAGCCTGCCACCACGCTGTGCCGCTGCCATCTGCTTTGCCCTCAGCACTCGCTGCTACCGCGCTGCCCTGTCTACAACCTGCCCTCAGGGCAGGCTGCTGCTGCGCGTCCCAGGCCAACCCCAGCGCTGACCTCACCCAACACCCCTCACCCCCTTCTCCTCACCTGCTGACTGCCCATGCCACGCAGGTATATTGCCCTCTCTCCAGTGCTGGCTTACCATGCTTGGCTGTGCGACCGGGCCCCCGAGCTGCGCTCTGCGCCACCTGCTGAGCTGGCAGCCTGGGCTGCCGCCATGAACCGCGTGCTGTCGCTGCTCACTGAGCCATTCGTCAATCGAGTGAAAGGCATCGCAGACGGCGGCGCCGTGGGCGGCCCGGCTGCCGCTTTCGAGTGAGCCTCGCCTGCTCTGAGCACTTGGCAGCGCAGGTGCCACTGTGCCTGCATGATACGCAGCAGTGCTGCATGCACATGCCCTCCACAAGGTGGATGGTACCGCCGATCAGCGCGTGCTGCACCCAGTCACCTTGAGCTCACCCTGCCCTACTCCTCGCAGCTCACAAGGGCGCAGCGACATCCTGACCCGCTCCGCAGCGGTGCTGAGGCTGCTGCCGGCCCTGGCTGCGGCAGCGGCAGACGCCGCCGACGGCAGCGCTGCGGCTGAGGCAGCCGGCGGCATGGCGGCAGCTGAGGTGGCCAGCGGGGTTGGGCCAGAGGTGCGCGGCACAGAGCAGCTGGTGCTGGAGGTCGGGCAGATGCTGGTGCAGCTGGTGGCTGCCGGCTGCGCCTCGTTCAATGCTGAAATGATGGAGACCACCACCAAAGGGCAGAAGTTTTATAACAACAGCTTCCATCACATCTGCCGCGGGCGTGCCGTGCTGGGTCTAGAGCTGCTTCCAGCTCTGGTGGCACCCCCTCTGGCTGTGCTGTCGGCAAACGGCCCCGCGCTGGCGGCAGCTGCCCGCTGGATACTGCACGGCAGCGGCGACAGCCGGCCAACAGCCGAGGCCAGGGAGGCGGCTGTCCAGAAGTGGCTGGAGTGGCACAATGCCATCTACCGCCTGTGTGAGCTGGCATGGAGCCTGGGAGAGGAAATGGAGGCCGGCGCTGCAGGCTCGCCATTCGGCAACTGCCGCCTCAGCGGCCAGCAGCCCATGCGGCACATCCCCTTTGTCACCGCCGACCCGCTGGCAATCGCTGCGGAGGAGGCAGCAAAGGCTGCAGGCGTCTGGCCGCCCCGCGAGCCGGCCGCCGCGCAGCACCTGCTGGCACGCTGGCACACCATCCGCGCAGCGGTGCTGNCCTCCGGCGCCGCCAGAGGTTGATGGAATCACAGACCGCAGGACTGTTTCCCGCCTGTGCCGCATCGCACTGCGCCTGGAGCAGCGACTGCCGCACACCTGCCGCCAGCTGGTGACAGCAGCTGCCGCCGCACTAGACGGCAGCAGCGCAGTGCAGCTGCAGGCAGCCCTTGTGCCGCTGCTGGATGCTGCCGGCACTGCCTGCAAGCTGGTGCTGCTGGCCTGCTGCGATGCAGACCACCGCCTGCTGCTAGGCATAGCAGAGGCGGCGCCAGCCAATGATGCGCCAGAGTTGTGCCCGCCCTGCCACCCTTACCGCCCGATTGACCTCATGCTTGCCGCATGCGAGGCGGCGGCCGCCTGTGTGCAGCGACTGCTGGCCCACCCTTCTGTGCTACCGCCTGAGCAGCAAGAGTATGCCCGCAGGTAAGTGTGTGGCAAGCTGGTGCCAGCCTATGCTGCCGGCTTTCTGCGCTGACTGCCACATACTTTTGCTGCTGCCCCGCTTGCCTGCCTTGCCTCAAGCCTACGCTTATGCCATACATGCAAACCGCCTGCGTCCCTCCTGCCCTGCAGGCGCACACGCGCGCTGCTGCTGCAGCTGTCTGCCGCCGCAGAGGCTGCTGCTGGTGCAGGCGAGCCCCTCGCATCTCAGGTCCAGGCTGAATGGAGTGGTGGCACTGACGGCCCCCAAGGCCGCCTGCTGGGCCTGCTGGGCACACTGCTGGAGGCATGTGGCAGCATGGAGAGCGGCACTCAAGTCCAGCTGGAGGGAAGCCTGCAGCAAGGCCTGGTGAGCTGAAAGAGAACGGGCTTGCAGGAGGAGAGGATTGTTGGGATTGCAGCGAGGCTGTGCACTGTCCAGACCTGTTGGCCAACCGAACAATAAGCTCCTGGGCTGCCCGAGTGCTGGCCACTGCTTCAGTCGCCTGTGCTGGGCTGTCTCGCCCCTCAAAGTCTCCTTCTGCGCAGGCCGAGGCACGGGCGATGGCAGGCAGTGAAGTTGAGGTGCAGCTGGCCTTGGCCACCCTGTCATGTGCCAACCCAGCATGCTTAGCTGCCGGCGCCGGGGGCTCCGAGGCAGTGCTGCCAAGCAAGCGCTGCAGCGGATGCAGCKCCGCKCGCTTCYGTTCGATTCTGTGCCAGCGGGYGGCGTGGATTGCGGGGCACAAGCACGCCTGCCGCACCCTGGCGGCAGCGGCAGCCAGCGGGCCGCCTGCCGCGCCGCTGCCGTGCGACGTGGGGGCGCCTCGCAAGCGCGAGTCCGCTGTGCCCAGTGTGTGGCATGGGCTTGGCGCTGGCAGCTGCAGCTGAGGAGGCCAGTGTTGAGGAGCATGTGGCTGCCTGCCTGCGCCGCCGGCGCCAGCACTTCGAAGCACAGCAGGCACAGCACGGCGGCGACGTTGTGGCGGCGGCTGCGGCGCTGCCCGAGGCGGAATGGCTGCGGCAGAGCCGGCGGGAGCGGGAGGAGCGGCTACAGAGCCAGTGAGAGAAGGGGCACGGCTGGCTGCAGAGCTGGACAGGGAAATGCGGGCGGGCCTGGGCATGGGCACGCTGAGCGGGCGGCAGGCTTTGTGGCAGTCGTCTCCTTGTGCAGACCAGAGCTTCCGGCCAGCCGGCTGCGGTTTCAGCCTTCAGCAGCTGGTGTGGGGGCTGTTGAGTGCATCTTCCAGTCTGCCTTGCATATGCTCAATGCTTGCTGATTTGTTAATGTCTGTGAGTTGCAATGCCACGAAGTTTGCCGCAGAGTCAACAGCCAGTGGAAGCAGCAATTGTCAGGAGGGCAGCAGTGCCTGCCCAACTTCTTGCCGCCTGCCTGTGCACAGCATCCTTGCTCACTCCACTGGATTTAAGCCAGGTCCTGCAGGTTGCACAAGCGGGTGGGGAATGGGTTGCCCGCATGAGGCGCCAGCCGTCGGCGACAGCGGTGGCGGCGAATCGACCCAAACCCTGCACGCCTTTGCTTCAAGCTCGACCTGAACACCTCTGCAAGGCTGCTGAGTTGCTTGAGAGAGGCCGCGTCTGCTGAAAACGCTCCCCAACCGAGGTGCGGCCGCTCTGGGTCTGTTGGGCTGCTCCAGCTGAGCTGCGGGGCACAGGAATCACTGCAGAGCTTGGGCAGCAGGCCCACCTCCAAACCCCGCCGCCAGTCTGCCGCCTGCTGCAGTTGCTGCAGGCGGCGGCAGCGCCATGCCATCAGGGCCCGGCCGCCAGCCCGGCCTGCTGGACCTGCCCGACGAGCTGCTGGGGCTGGTGCTGGGCTTTGCGAAGAACACTTTGTCAGGCGGCGATGGCGATGGGTAAGTGCAGATCGCTGCAATTCCTGCCAGCGGGGAGCATGGCAACATGGCTGGGTCCTGCACGGCGCCCGGCGGCAATGGCGCTAGGCCGGCTGTGATGCAAACCCGTATTCTTCCTGTTGCAGGAACATCCTGCTCACCTGCAAGCGCTTCCTGCGCGTCTACATGACGGATCCCTCGCTGTGGCGCTTGGTGTCATGGGACTTTTGCAGCCATTTGCTCTGTGGACAAATGCAGGCTCAGCAGGCTGTAAGCTGACACTACCGGCTGCCCTGCCTCTTGCCCCCTGCAGGCATGGTGGAGGAGTTTGAGCTTACTTCTGACCCTTTGCCCCTGGTTCACCACCAAAATGCGGCCGGCGGCTGCCGAGATTGGCGGGCAGAGGAATTCATTGCGCCGCTGCTTCCCAGCGTGCTGCGTGCACTAAGCATGGACTGCAGCCCTGCTATGCCGGCATCTCTTGTGCGGGCGGCAGGGCGCTTCAGCAGCCTCACGGCCCTGAGCCTTGAAACTGAGGAGGCAGCATCAGCCGCCATGCCGGCTGTGCTGCACCAGCTGCGGCAGCTGCAGTGCCTTAAGCTGCACGCCGCCCAGCTTCCAGCAGGCACCAGTTCAGCGCTGCTGTTTTTGCAGCATCTGACGCGGCTGGAGATCAAAGGAAAGCGGGCAGCGGAGGAGGAATATCGCCCATTAGAGCAGCTCAGCCACTTGCGCTGGCTGGAGTTGGAGGATGTATGTGGCTGAGAAACCCAGGAACCTCAGCAGTACGAGGCGCCGAGGCCAGCTGCATTTCCTGGCCTGACCGGCTTCAGCTTTTACGAGTCAGAAGGCTGGATCCAGGTGAGCGCGCTGACCGTGATCGATGGGCAAGTTTTAAACCCAGTAGCTGTTGACGGCATCCGTCATGCAACCCATGCAACCTTGCAGGTGGGGGGTGCAGTGCTGGGCACCTGCAGCTACGGCAGCCACCCAGGTTCAGAGACGCTGGCTTTGCAAGATATTCACAGCCTGGCTTCCCTGCAGCAGCTGCTTGCGGCGTTGCTGCCTGCGGGCATGCCACTGGTGGGTATAGTCATTAAGCATGGCGGCACGGCAGCTGAAGGTCAGCATGGTTCACCTCTGTCGCCATTGTTGGCCCAGCCCCTGAGCATCAATGGCTGCACGCAGCTTGCAATGCTGAAGTCATTCCTGGATGGCTTGGTCCGGGAACCAAAGGATGGACAGCTTTTGGACGAGATGCTGAAAGTTCTGATGGCGCAGGCCACTCAGCTGCGGCGGCTCAGCCTGGTCAGCTGCATGACAGACCAGCTCCCGCAAAGCATCGTCTCAGCCACCGCACTGCGGCAACTGTCCCTGCGTGATTGCGGCCTGACAGGCCTGTCAGGCGGCCCTTATTTTGAGCGCTTGCAGCACCTCAGCATCAGAGGCAACAGCTATGCTGAACTGCCACAGGCGCTCACCCAGGCCAGCCGCTTGCGACAGCTCACTGCTGATGCAAGCAGCACTTCTGAGGCGGATGTGCAGGCTGTGCTGGTGCACCTGCCAACCTTGAAATGCGTCATCTTTCAGGGCCAGCCCAGCCCGCACGTGGTGGAACGCATCAGGATTGCGACTCCCGCCATCAAGCTTCAGATGAGTGACGCCAGCCAGGCTGCTCTGGATCGCACGGTTACGCCATGGGCTTCTTGTGCCTAGACCTTTTACGTGCCACAACTTGGTTCTGAGCAGGCAGGCCGTCCCTTCTCACATGAAGCCGCCAGACTGTCCGACTGCCTGCAGGTTATCGTTGGTGGCAAGGCGGTGCCCCTCCCTGCCTGAGCACTGCTTGCTGGCAGCTGACAGACTACAGCTGTAGCTGAACAGAAGTTACAACTGTGCAGGACACCCTTTCCATTGTAGAGCAATCTGTGCCCTGGCACATGAACAGTATTGCACAGAGACGCACACGCTGTGCACAGCTGTAAGAAACACGGATGCGCACAGCAGCAGGGAGGCAAACAATCCAGCGCTCAAGGTGCTGCAAACCCTGTCGTCACAAGCGCTGCTGCACTCCGTGCGCAGCATGCAAGCAGCCACAAACCACTCCAGCTGCGGCCATCTGCCTGCCCGCTGCTTCTGCTCCAGAAAATTGGCACAAGCCGCGCTTTGGCACTGGGCATGTGCGCGCTTGTCAAGCCACTTCCGGAGGGCTGGGCTGCGATCCAGAGGCCGAGGCTGTGCTAGGCGCAGCAGCGGGCGCGGCTCGCCCTCAGGCTGCTCCTGGCTTGCGCCATGCCCAGTTGCAACTCTGGCACGATGAGGCTCATGCATTGGGCGTGGCGCGCGCCCGGATCTCTTCCTCGTACAGCTCGTGGTCAAAGGCCCACACGCCTGCGGGTTGGGAAGTTGGAGTGGAGGCAGCGGTTGCTGGGCTGTGCGGTGCAATTTGTTCAGTACACCAGCAGCGGCGGCGGCGGCGGAGCGGCAGCAGCGCTGGCAAAATGTGCTGGATAGCAGCAGGCAATTCTGATTGCCAACAGCAGGTGCGGTACAGCGGCACCGTGTCCCTAGCTCATGCAGAATGCGCATCAGAGCCAACACCACCGGATCTCCATGCACAGCAGCCAAAGCTTGCAACAGCAGCACATGCGCCTCACCGTGGCCCTTGCCCACGCGGCGCAGCTGGCTCACATAGTCGGCCACCTTCTTGATGTCCTCGGCCTGAAGAAGAGGAGGCAATATATTCACAGCAGTGGGATTGAGCAGCGCGAGAGGTGGCAGCAAGTTGTGCGTGACGCAGCAGCCCATCCATGCACAGGCAGCACATGGCACGGCGTGCTGAACACATGTGCACGTACACCTGCTGTGCCATCCGAGAGATGGAGGCGCTGCAAGCATTACCATGGATTGATCGAGCACTCACCTGCTCCTGCAGCATGTCCTCCACGTACTGCGTCAGCTGCGGGTCGCCGTGCTTGTCCACTACCTGGCAAATGTGACAAGAGTTGAGGAGGCATGGGCAACAGGCATTGTGAAGGGTTGGTCATGGGTGTAGCAGCAAGCATGAGATGCCAGCCCGGTGCCGGCCAAGCTGGCCAAACAGGGTCCCCAGATTGCCCAGAAAAGGGTATCCAGGCTGCTGGTGCCACCCACCTCCCACAGGTGCAGCAGCTTGTCAAAGTTGAGCTTCTCCAGGGACAGCGACAGCTCCATGGCGTACAGCGCATCGCCTGTGAAAAAAAGGGGAAGGGCGTGCACCCATGTACATTGAGTGCCTTTTGCATGCAATGTCACCTCTCTTGCTGGGACTGCTGCTCGGCACGGGTGGCAGCTGCAGCTGCACAGCAGCAAGCATCCCATGGCAGCCATCTCCTGCAGCTGTTGACAGCATACGAATCAACACGCTTAAGACTTTAAAGGACCACCCTACTCGGTCCTGGGCATGCTATGTTCAACCCCAAGCAAGAAAAAGCAGCTGTCCAGCAGCAGCAGCCTGCGGGTGCCCAATAGCAAGCGACAGCACACGCGCAGCTTATGTCCTTTAACAAGTGAAAAGCTGACGCACAACCCACCCTTCTCGGGGTGGTCGTACTCGGTCTCGGGCATGACAATGGCGTTGAGCTTCACGCGCCCGCCGCGCGTGTTCTGCAGGTCGATCAGCTTCTGCGGCGGCAGGACAAAGGGCAACGACAAATAGATCAGCTTCTGCGGCGGCAGGGGAATGGGGGACGGCAAATCGAGTTGCAGCTCAACATGCCTGCACACAACCCCATTGTTGCACTGGCAAATAGGGCAAAGCTTGAGCCAAGCTTTTGTGCGTGGGTGTGCTCCACCAGCCCCCGCTGATGCACCACCACGAGACAGCCCAGCCCACCAGCCGTCAAGGAGGACTGTTATGGAAGCAGAAGGCTACCTGTGCATGCTCGCGCTCCTCCAGTGAGTTGTGGCGGAAGTATTCGGCAAATCCGGGCAGGGAGACCTGCACACGTTTGTGTCAACCGTCAGAGGCAAAACTATCAACACAGCACCACTCAGACGGCGGCTTGCGCAGGCAGGCGGCAGCTGTGCAGCACGGCGGCCCACCGACCACCGGCAGCGGCAGCAATGCAGATGCAGCAGGCGCGACTAATGAGGGCACAGAACTCAATAAAGAATGCTGCTCACCGTGTCGCGGTCGAAGAACGCAGACAGGGCGTGATAAAGGTAGCTCACGTTATACCTGCGGGTCATCGGCAGCACAGCCAGGGTTGGAAGATGGCTGGTAGTGTCCCCCAAATGTTATGGTCGTGTGCTGCAGACCCCACAAAAACTCACTCGATGTTGATCTGCTCGTTGATGGCGGCCTCGCACTCGGTGGTGAAGGTGCGGCCGCGCACGAACGAGCCCTTGGCGCCGTCGCCGCTGCCGCCCTGGGTCTTTGCCGTGGATGCCAGCACAGGGGCCACCTCTGAAGGGAGGACAGATCAGGCGATGCAGCAGGGGTAAATATGTTTGCTGTGTGGTCCGACCGAGCCATTGTGGCAAGACGGCGCCTGCGCCGCCGCCACATGGCGGCGCCGCCGCSGGCCGGCAGCACGCCGACCCKCCAGCCGGCCAGCCATACCAGCCAGTCAGACCGCCCACCTACCCTTGAAGGGCTCGAACACCACGCCGGTCACTGTCTCCTGTGCCTGCTTGTCCTTGCCCGCAGCGCGCGGCGCCAGCTTCGCCGGCGCCTGCCGCCCCGAGCGGGGGCCAGTGACAAGGCGGCCGCCGGCGGCCCGGCCCGTCGATCCAAGCCGTTGCGGCGCCGATGCCGACATTCCCGAGGGCTGGGACCCGCAAATGGCTGCCGTGGTTGCGCAGAGCATGTTTGCGGGGTGCGTGGGGGAAGGAAGGGGGCCTCGGAGCCTGCTTCGAAAGTGATACAACAGCTGCAGAAGTGATCGGCGCGACCTGCAGCCCGATTGCGCACACAACCCTTGTCATGCCCGCGCCAGCCGGGCGGCGCCGCAGCAATGGCCAGCCTCCCGTCATTCTGCCCTTACCAGCTCGCAGGTTTTGGTAGATAAGCAAACATGAGTGAGCATCATCAGTCTGTACACAATGCAGCATATGCAGCCCATGCACATCCGCCCTCACTCCTCCGGCGCACCCCAGCCGCCGGCGCCGCTGCCGCCGTCTGCCCAGCCGCAGCAGGCCTGCACGCCGCCGTCCAGCTCTGCCAGGCCGACTGCCAGCTCATCAGCCAGCCCCCTCAGGCACTCGTCCAGCTCGGTGCAGCGCTGCAGCTCCTCGCGCCAGCGAGGCCAGAACTGGGCGCTGGCGCCCGCAGCCATGAGCTTCTCCTCTGCAGTTTTGAGGGGTGCGCGGGAGGTGGGTGAGCAGCATGGCGGGCAGAATGGTGCAGCTGCTCCAGTGCCATCATGCGTGCCAATCTGTCCACATACATACCATTGCAGCAGCACTCCACTACCTTGCCAGCCTCACACTGCCGCCCCATGCTGGCCGCACCTGTGAACGCCACGGCCAGCACAGCGTCGGGCAGCGGTTCCACAGTGCCGCTGCCCCGCAGGCGCGCCGCTGCAGCCGCCACTCGTACCAGGCTGGCCAGCAGGCCCTGCTGCGCATCAGCTGTTGCCCGCAGGTGCAGGAAGTAGGCAGACAGCAGGGACATGGCCGCTGCACCCAGAGCTGGCTGCGGCGCTGCACGTGCCGCCTGCATGTGGTGCCGCAGGGCGGCGGCCGCCGCAGCCGCTTCGCTGCTGCGTGGAGCAGAGGGCCCTGCAAGCCTAGCCGAGGGGGACGACCTTGATGTGCTGAAACAATTCCATCAATGCTGCGGAATGTCTGCTTCCATGTCCACCCAGCAGTGCTCCACCACCATGCCTTGCATTTGCAGCCGCACAGTGCCACCCAGTAAGCCCAAGTCTCACCTGCCGCCCCCAGAATGCCCTCAATCATGGTTTCCAGCTCATCGTCTGTCTGCGGCCCCGCCGGCAGCAGGATGTCATGCTGGCAGAAGAAAGGCTGTGGAGCGGGGAGGGAGGCAGGGCCGTTTGTGGGTCCCCCGTCAGTCGGGGTGGTACTCTTGCCTTGGCAGGCAGGGAGCAGCAGTGAGTGTGCAACGCACGGTGCAGGTAGGAGAGCAAACCCCATGCAGTCCCAGCCAGCCCCACCTGCGAGAAGCGGTTGATGATGCGCTCGGTGAGGGACAGCGGGCCGGCGCCGGCGCCGCACCGCCCCGACTTGGACAGGTCTGCGTGGGCGGGGAGGAGGGAATGCATTTTGAGCTGCAGCACAAGAGGCTTTCTTCAGGTGCAGCCGCTTGCCACGCCCACGCACGCTATATAGTAGCAGCTGCCGCAAGGCGCGCCGCCCATCCATGCCCTACCACCTAACCCACCCTGCTCGTGCACCAGTGTCCACAGCGTGGCCTCCACTGGCACGCAGAGCTCGGGGCAGGTGGGCCCGCCCAGCGCCGCCTGTCCCGCCGCCATGTACTGCCCCAGGCCGATGCTGCGCTTGGTGTCTAGTGTGGAGGAGCACAGGAGCAGCACGCCGCCGGAGGCTTCTGCCAGCTGGCCACCGACTGCTAGGGGAGCCGCCACACCCAGCACCGGATCCACAAATTTGGAGACCAGGCTGGGCAGCAGGCGGCGGGGGTCAGCTGCTGAGGCACGCACGCTGTGGTCGCACAGCGTGGCCGACAGGTGGGACAGCAGCCGCTGGATGTGGGGCTCGGGCGCCGACGCAGTCAGCATCACGTTCACCTGCGGGTGCAGAGAGCTGAGGGGCGCGTTGCCTGAGGGGGCGGAATGTAGCTGGCACAACGGGTGAACGTGCAACAAACGGCTCTGAGCACGCAGCAGTGCAGCTCGCCCCCTGCCCCTGCCCCTCCTCCCAGCACCCACCTGGTTCCTGCTGAGCGCTCCACGCCGCCGCAGGTGCGCCTGCGGCTCTGGATCAAGATCTGCCGCTGCCTCCAGCTCTGTGCTGCCTGTGCCTGCCGCCGCCGCACTCAGCAGCAGCGCCAGCTTGAGCAGCGGGCTGGTTGCGGCACCTCCGCAGGCCGCTGGGAGCGACTCGTCCAGCGTGCGCAGGATGCCAGGCAGGCCATGGGCTGCCATGGTGGCCAGGCGAGCGCGAGCGGCAGAACTGAGCTCCCAGGGGTCGGCCAGCAGGGCAGGGCGCAGGACCTCCACATTGCAGGCCTCCATCTGTTGAGGAAGTGGAAAGGAAAGGTGCCATTTGAGTCCATCTGAAAAGAGGCATTTCAGCAGGGATGGCGGCCACACAAGCAGAACCTTGGTGTGTAGGCCGAAGCACGAGGAGCGTGCTGAAACCAGCTTCGCCTTCCCAGCACCCAGCCAGCCCTGCACCCACCTGCGTGCCCAGCGTGAGGGGCAGGTGGGAGTCGGGCGCCCATGCCGCCGCCGCGCCGCCATGGTACTGCCCGCAGCCTGTGGCCAGCACCCGGTCTCCAACTCGCACCCGGCCGCACAGCTCATCTGTCAGGCGGACCGCCAGGATGGAGCCGCCCAGCTGGGTGCTCGGGCCGGTGGGCAGGGGTGAGTCGGCCGCCAGGAACAGCACCTGGCCCTGCTCAGGGGGCAGGGTGGGTGCAGGCATGTTTACAGGGTGGGATGGACAGCTGAGGTCAGGTGCTGAGCTGCCCTAAGGGCCATGCACCAGCCTGCCGCACTTGGTGCCCACCGGCACTATCACCCCACCAGCCAGCAACCAGCACCCACAAGCCCTTTACTAGCACCCACTGGCACTCACCTGCACCATGACGCGCGCCTGCTCCACTTCCGCCAGCCCGGCGCCACAGCAGGGGGGCGGCGCCTCCATGCTGTACAGCGTGCACACCTTGGCGCAGGCGGTGCACTGGAATGCGCGCACCGCGGGCTGCTGGAACGTCGTGGTGGCGGCAATGCAGGTGCCGTGGCAGGAAAAGAGAGCGCCGGGGGCGCAGCGCATGCACTCCAGCGCCTCGGGGACGCTCAGCTCGGCGGCGGCAGGCAGCTGGCGGGGGCGCAGCCACACCCGAGCGCCGGGGGGCAGCAGGTCTGCCTGCGCCAGCGTGGCAATCACCGCCTGACGTAAGTGCTCTGCACACGGTGGGCGGAGGGAGGGTGTTGGAGGGCAGAGTGGTAGCCAGCGGCGGGCGAGCTTCGGCGGCGTTGGAGCTGGTGGGCGGGCGGCCGTCCAAGGCTGCCCACGCGGTTGGCCAGCCCACAGGGCGATCCAGCCACTCGGTCAGCGCTCGCCTGGGTCCTCCAGCAGCGCCTGCACGACCCCCCCGTGCTGCTGGCTGGCCGCCAGGTCAACCACGTCGAGATCCAGGGCCAGGCAGGCGCCAGGCTGCAGCTCCTGCAGCTGGGCCTGGCACCGCGCCTCCAGCCAGGCGGCGACCGCCGCCGCGAGCGAGCCACGCTCCTCCTCCTGATCCATACTGCTTGTGCTAAGCTGAGTCGGTATTCACACGAGTGTGATCAGTCAAKGTAATTTACAGTGGTAGAACAGGTAGGCTCGGTCAGCACGGCAGGCGCAGCKTGTACATGAGAGGGAAGCAGCGAGCAGTCTATGCCAGCGGCTCGTCCCCCCSGCTGCCGCTTCTGCTGCGGTCAAAGGGGCTGGGCGGCAGCAGGCGCGCCGTGGAGCTGCTGGGGCTGCTGGCCGGGCCGGTGAAGCGCCCCGCCGGCAGCAGGGTGCTCTCCAGGCCGCCCTCGAGCGCTTCTGCCTCCCTGGCTGCAGCCGCCTCGACCTGCCGCTGCTCTGCTGCTCCCGCCCCCTCGAAATCGTTGTCCCAGAGGGCGGGGAAATGGCCGCGGACCAGGGCCAGCACACTGGTCGTGCCCAGCGTGCCAGGCACTAGGTACAGCAGCGCCGGCTGGCCCTCGTCTCCAAACAGAGAGAACCAGAGGGCGGCATACGTGGCCAGCAGGCCAGCACCATAGCCCGCCACGCAGGGCAAAAAGTAGCCCCGCCGCGGCAGCAGCCGCTGGCTGATGTCGAAGCGGCGGCAGAACACGGCCAGGAGGCCGGGCAGCACCACGTCACCTGCAGAGAGGAGGGCAGAGGGGTGGGTCAGGTGTGGATCAGTTGGTTGGACAGCTTGGCGCTAGCCCAGGTGTAATGTGTGAGCAACAACAAGCGGTTGGGTCAGTGCTGTGGAAGTGAAACCAACAGGCGGGTGCTGGGTCTGGCAGCTGGGAGACCATTGCAACAGTGGCGAAGCACACACAATGTGCTGTCTCCAGCACCCACAAAGCAAACACTGCCCCGGTTGCTAGTCGCAGGCAATCCAGCACCCACAACAGCAGGTATGCTCACAAGCAGCACCCATTAAGCTTACCCAGCCCCAGGATGGAGAATGCTGGGTTGGAGCCCAGGGAGGCGTGCGGCACGCGCAGCACCATGGGCAGCTGCTGGTGTGAGGAGCCGCCGGTGGCCACCTGCAAGACGGCAGGAAACCCAAGTAAATGGATGATCAGCAGGCAGACATTGCGCACAGAGCTGCGCCAGTGGCACTGGAGAGCTGCCAAGCCGCCCAGTTTGGCCTGAAAAGAGCTCGTTAGCTGAGAAGCTGCAAAATCTGCGAAAAGCTGGCCAGCTGCTCACCTCAACCATCACGCTGCTGCCGCCGGTGACGAGCGGCTGCAGGAACACCCACCACACGTCTGCGATGCGGGCAGGAGGAGGGATGGCCTACTTTATGAGCACGAGTAAAGGACGGCTCTCCTTGCAGGCAAGTCGACTGCCTGGCAGGAACCTCTCTGTCCTGCCCTGCATCTGCATTTGAGCTCCACCTGCTCCTGCCCCCTCGGCTCACCATACACAAAGGCGAGACAGAGCAGGATGGAGGCAACCTTGAGGTTTGGCAGGAAGAACTGCTTCAGAATCACGAGCATGAAGCACACACCCATAATGTCCTGCGGGGGCAGGCGATTGAGGAAGACGGGGCGTGTGCAGGAGGGCAGGCATGCACTTGCAACAGCATCCTGCTGCACAAACCGAACAGTGTGCTCATCAGCCGCCTCGGCTACGCCGCCCCAGCAAAGCGGCCAGCCAGCAGAAACTGAAAGCGTCCGAAACACTGCTAGCCGCGAGCACCCACCTGGAGGGGCCAGCTCCAGGGCGCATTGTACTGCGCTGCCCAAGTCGCGCACAGCGCGCCTGCTGCGGTCGCCGCCAGCACGCCGTTCAGGGGCAGCGTGCCCAGCGCAGGCAGGCGCACGTGCGCAGCCCGCCACTGCGGGCTGCACCAGTGCTGCAGCAGCGAGAAAAGTACCATGCCCACGGCCTGCCACGCGCCAATGGCAAAGAGGCCGACCTGCGGCACGTACACGACGCGGTTGGTTGAGCGAGCGGATCAGAAGCACAGGCCAGACGAAGGCTGCTGAGCAGGAACCAGCGCAGCAAGGGCACGCCATGCAGGCTACGCACATCTACAAGGGGAGTTGCAGCTGGCACGTGTTGTGCTGGCCCATGTTGTTCATACAACCATCCTCACCAGCAGGTAGGCCAGCCACTTGCTGAGGAAGAAGAAGAGCAGCAGGAGCATGGCCGAAGCGGCCACCACAAAGCCAACAGCTCCGTGCATGCCAATGGTGATGGATGGCTGCTCCGGTCCCTGCAGGCAGCGGTGGTAGCAGGTCAGCATCTCAGCATACGATGCAGCATCTCAGCATGCAATGCAGCATCTCAGCATACAATGCAGCCAAACTGTGCCGTGCAGATGCAGGAGGTGCCGTGCAGCCATTGCATCAGCCACGCTGCCCCCGCAGCACCAACCCGCGCACACCGCATCCTCCCACGTCACACACTGAGCGCACCTTCTTTTCAGAGGGGGTGCTGCCCTCGCGGCTCAGGCCCGCCCAGTGCCCCTGGCCCGCCCACAGCGAACCCGCCACCACTGTGCCGGTGGCAATCACCCACAGGGCAACCGAGGACCAATCAATGGGGCCCTGCTTGGGAACGCGCAGCACGACTGCCAGCTGGCCGGGGGAGGAGTGCTCGGCCAGCAGCGCCTGTAGTGCGGCGCCCGCCTCGGCAGTCAGGCTGGCCACTGCCAGGGTCAGCCCCTCGGTTTCATTGCGCGGCGCTGACATGAACACGCAGTCTGCGGCAGGGCAGGGTGATGCAAGGCAACAGGGTTTTGTAAGTTGTACGCATTTGTGCGGCAGGGGAGGGGACGATGCACAGCTCCCGGCAGCTCAAAAGAGGCAAGCAGCATGCAACACGTGCCTGCTCTCTGCTGCTATCCGACCTCCCAAAACAACAACATCCCTGGGCTGATTATCTGTAGGCATTCCGGTGCCGCACCTTACTCGATGTTGAACAGCAGCCCTGCAGCTTCCCGCTCCAAACCAGCAAACATCAACAGGCGGTTAGACAGCAGAATGTGCCGCACCTTCTTCGTTATTGAACAGCAGCATGGCGCCCCAGCCCGCCTTCTGCAGCGCCCACGCCTTGTCTGCAAAGCTGCAGTTGCCGCGAGCAACCACCGCCGCTGCACCCGCCGCCGGCGGGGCCGCCACCGTGCCGCATGCGTTGAGCGGGGAGGCAAGCGCTAGCGGCGCTGGGAGAGTGGCTGTGTCATTCAGCAATCCCAGGCTGAAGGCGCCAAAGGGGCCGGGGTAGCCGTAGAACGTCTGCAGTGGCTGGGCCTGCCCTGGGGCCTCCCCTGCCTGCTGCACCGCAACTTCCAGCTGCGGGTGGATGGAAAATGAAAGGGAGGATGGTAAGTCAGGTGAAGGTGAGGCAGCGTAAAGCAGATGCGGCGGGGCATGCGTGATGCCGATCAGGCAACGCATGCAGACGCTAGCCAGGTAGCACCACGATGGAGCAGCCCTCACCATTGCGCCATAGCAGTCCCGCTGCGCAGCTGCTGCAGCCGCCAGGGCCAGCAGCACCAGGAGGGCACACGCCATGGCCGCTGTATCCGCTGCCGCTGCAAAGGATGTGTGCATGGTGGATGTCAGCGAGCAGCCTAGGATGTGGCTGGGCATGACTGCAGACACTAGCCATGCCTGGGGGCTGGCTGTCCAGGCTGCTAGGCGAGGGAGGAGAGCAGCCAGCGAGCGGCCGCCGCACGCCGGTCACGAGCGGGCAGCAGCGGCGGTTCCACTGCCAGCCGCGTTGGCAGCGCCGCCCGTTCTGTGCAGCGCTCTCCACGAGCACCTCTGAGTGCGATGCCGAGCAGTGGAGCTGCACAGGGCCGCTCTAGGCGTGCAACTCCCGGGCCGCGCAACGACTGCTGGCCCAAAGGGCGCCCTGTACATCCTGGGGCAACCCTGGGACTCTCACCTCTCGCTGCAAAGGGCCAGACTGCGCTGCCGGGCCCCGGCAGTCAAGCGGCGTGTCGAGCGAACACGTTGAGCTCTGCAGCGCCTCACAGCCTGCCCAAAGGTTTCAGCATCCAACCTAGACTGGCCGGCAGCTGCCGCAGCCCCTGGCAGCCCACGCTCGGCTGCATGGAAGAGCCCGCGCAGCACAGCAGCCCTCAGCGGCTCAGGCGGCTTGCATGGCGGCCATCGGCCCGCCAGACGCTGCAGCGAAGTCCAGGAATTGGTTGTGTGGCGGCAGCAGGCGGGAAGATGTCGCTCGCGGTGTGCCACAGCCAATGCCTGGCCACTGCGGCCACCAGCCAGCGCGCCGCGGCCTCCAGCAGCATTCGGGCACCCCTCCGGTGCTTCACGGCCGCCGTGCGGGGCCYGCAGCTGGTGCAGCAGCGCGCGGCGGTGCGCGCCCAGCGGGCAGCAGTGGTGGCCCGCGCCGCCTTTGCAGCGGACGAGGATGTTGAGGAGGAGGAGGTGCGCTCAGCGGTCCGGTCAATGGGCCGCTTGTGGCAGCGGGGCGGGGTGGCAGGCGGGGCGGCGGCGTGGCCCTGCCCGAACCGCTGCCGGCCGCCTCATTGCCTGCCTGCCACTCGTTTGTTGCTCGCAGGAGGAGGACCAGTTCCAGGAGCGTGTGGTGCAGATCCGCCGTGTGACCAAGGTGGTGAAGGGCGGCAAGCAGCTGTCCTTCCGCGCTGTGGTGAGCGGCGGCGGCGACATGCCGCCACGCATGGCAGCTGCTCGGCCTGCCATTGAGTGCAGCTGGCTGTGGGTTGCAGTCTAGCAGCGCTGTGGCGGCATGGCAGCTTCCTGGCAGTGTGTGCATGGCGCAGCCAAGCCTTGGCTGGTTGCCAGGCAGAGCCATGTCCGGCATGTGGCAGCTGCCGACGTGCTGGGCGGCAGCATCACACTGTTGCGCCATGCCGTGGCGTGGCGTGCTGTTGCACACGGCTCCTCCCGGCTGCGGGCGTTTCAGGATCGGCATGCTAATGTCGATTGTATCAATTAATTGGCCTGCAGGTCGTGATTGGCGATGAGGCGGGCACTGTGGGCGTGGGCTGCGCCTCGGCGGGCGAGGTCATTCAGGTGCGTTTGTACATGGCATGGGGTTGTTTACCAGCTAACCAATAGCTGCTGTGCACTCATGTGGCGACTTCCTTGCTGCAACAGGCACTCTTTTGCGTTGCTGTTGAATTCTGCGCCGCGGCGGTGCTGCCGGCACTGTTGCTGCTGCTGTGACCGTGCTGCCGCACCAGCAACGGTGCCGGTGGCTCAGATGCGCTCGTGCTCAATTTGCTTGCCTAGCACTGCGCAACCCGCCCTGCAACAGGCGGTGAAGAAGGCTGTTGCGGACGCCAAGCGCAACCTGGTGACCGTGCCGCTGAACAAGAACAACTCGTTCCCCCACCGCATCGACGGCATCTTCGGCGCGGCCAAGGTGCGCTGCACAGCAAGCAGCCGAGGGCTGGAAGCGGCATGAGGGTGCCGCATGCACAATTGTGTGGCATGCGGGCGGCATGGCACTGGCATGGGGCGCATGCCCAGTAGTCGGCGGTCTTGCAACGCATGCTGAATGAATTTGCAAAGCAAAGGCACATCCACCTGAGTCATGCCGCTGCTGCAAACTGTGCAGCCTGCTGAGCAGCCGCAGTAAATGCTATCAATGTGCCACAGGTCATGCTGCGGCCAGCGGCGGAGGGTACCGGTGTGATTGCGGGCGGCGCCGTGCGCGTCGTGCTGGAGCTGGCGGGCGGTGAGTTGCTGCTGTCGCCTCGCCTTTCTGGGCTCGGGTCTGTTGGCTGAATTTGGAACACTAGATTGCAGCGTCGTGCTGAAGCTGGCGGATGGCGAGATTGCATGCTGCTTGATGTGGCAGTTTGCAGCTCGCTGCCTGCATGCCGCGGATGGCTTGGCTGCGCTTTTGGATGGGATTGCCTCTGCTTCTTGCATGCCCCTTCCGCTGCCCTCCCTTGCTGCCCAAGACGCACATGTGGCAAGCAGCTGCACATTCGGGCCCGTCCTGACCGCATGCAACTGTCACCATGCATCCTTGCTCTGCAGTCAAGAACGCGTTCGGCAAGCAGCTGGGCACTGCCAACCCGCTGAACAATGCTCGCGCCACCCTGGAGGGCATCAAGCAGATGCGCACCTTCCAGCAGGTGCAAATTCGCCGGAAACCCCCGGTTTTGGAGACAATGCAGCATGCAGCGTTCCTAGGCGGCATTGAGAGCCTGAACTAGCCATGATGGCTGACCTTGATGCCCAGCTGTCAGCAACCTGTGCTCGCAACCTGCTGCCTGCTTATCAAGTCTGCAGCTTGTCGACACCTTATTCTGCGTTCTGCCGCCTTTCCTCATCCAGGTGTCTGAGGAGCGCGGCATTCCCGTGTCTGAGCTCATGGGCCTGTCTGCTTAAGCAGCCAGCCAAGCAGCCCTGCTGGTGCGCCAGCCCGTGCCCCAATTCAAAGGCACTGCGGCGCGGCGCGCAGCACGGCAGCCACCCCGGCAGCTCAGCTCAGCCGCACGCCGCTCAGGCGGGCGGCAATGCCCGGCCGGCCCTCTGCCACCGCAGCCTGCATTGGGCTCGGTTGGCCGTCGGCCGGCTGGTGCAGCGGCACCCCTCCCTCTCCCCAATCCCAGTAGGCCCATTCTAGCACCCTTCTCCTGGCTTCCTTGCTGCTTTTTCCACACACGCTCCGTGCCCGGCCCCGCCTTTCCAGCTTTCGCGGGGCGGGCACACGAGGGGGCCGCGCCCCGGCAGCCGCGGCCCCCCTCTGGCTCAACATGACACGCTGCCAATCCCCTAGCCGGCTGTATGCAACAAACCATGTAACGTGTGCAGCGCACGAGGCTGTAGCAGGCGGGCTTGGGAAGGATGGCAAGGCGGAAACTGTTGGGCCATTCCAGGCGGGCAAGTTTATATCTTCAGGGTGCCCTGTTCCGCACTGCATGGGGAGGTCTGCTTACAGGCGCGGGCAGTGGCCGCGCAGCCGGACTGGTGTGGCTCAAAACAGGGGTACAGCACACAGCGGGAGGAATACAGTGCTAGTGAGAGACAAGGGGATACAGCGGGAGCAGGGGGTGTGCTGTGGGAGAGCCGGGGCACTGCCTTACCGGAGACGGGGGGCTTGCGGAGATTCTGCTGCAGTCACATGCGGCCGCGATGCTGCCCATGTGCATCCATTCCAGAAACGTCCTGTGGCTGCGGCCGCTGCTTGCAGAACCAGCAGGCTGCCGTTGGCATCGGCAGGGCTGTGCTGCCCCAGGTCCTCCTCGCTTTACGCAGGCCCCTCAGCTCGGTCCTTAACTCAGTCCTTGGCAACCTTCACAGTCGTCACATGGTGCATCAGCAGGTCCAGCACCTGCATGGAGACCAAAGCATGCACAGCAGACCGCACTCAGCATCAAATGCATTGTCCGGGCATCACAGCCAGCCGCGCTAGCTTGCAGGTTGGAATGACACCAACGTGACTGTCACATGCTTTGCTGGATGGTGGAACTGGTCCAGCTGAGCCAGCCAGGTCACAGCCGAAAATACCAGACTACAGATTACAATTGGCACGTGGAACCCCACCTCCTTCTTCTTGTGCTGCACGCTGTCCTGGATAGCTTTGACCGCCCGCGCCGACTCGTCCGCGAGGCGCGTCACGTTCGCGTCCGAGCTGCTGCTGTGGTCGGTGACCTGTTTGATGCAAGAGGAATGGCATAAGGAATGCTACGCTGGGAACGGCAACACCTTTAGCGATACACTGCACTTGTTGCTGAGTTGCGGAAACGCCGCCAGGCGAGGCGCAACATGGGTGCAGCAGGGCCGACTTGGAGGGACCAGGCCCTTGCGGACGTGCAGGCAAGGCGTGGGCGATGCTGCAGCGGCTGGCGCGTTCCGCCGCACCGTAAAGGCAGTTCAGCGGGGGCGGTACAGCCCTTGATTTGAGCATCCACACCTGGCCATCAGCAGCCACACCTCGCTGCCCTTGCCATGAGCAGCCAAACCTTTGCTGCTGCCCACACCTCGTACCTTGCCCTTGAACTCCGCCTCCCGCTCAGACTTGAAGACTGCAATCTCCCGCTCCGCCTCATCCTTTGCCTGCTTCAGCCGGTCGGTCTTGGCTGCAGCATGGTACAGGGCGATCAAAGCGACAGGCAGGGCATGAGGCGGCGGCCGCGGCATTGCACAAATGGCGGCGGGCGGCGGCAGCGAGGCGGCAGCGGCCCGGCAAGCAGGCGCACAGCGCTGGGGCGCCAGGGCCAGCCCAAAGCGCGCTTCACTTCCAATCAACCACCCCAGCATGACAACGCAAGCATGGCGAGCTGCGCGCACCCTTGCGGGCCCGCGTCACGATCGCCTGCGCCTCCTGCTCCGCCGCCAGCAGCCGCTGGATGCCGTCCTGGCCCGCTGGCACCTCCATGCCGCCCTGCCGCTGCTGCAACCGCTGCTGAGCCGCTGGTGGCTGCGGTGGGGGCTGGGCGCGGCCCACGATCGCCAAAAACCGCGAAGGCCGACTGGTCTCCCCGAGCGGGCGCCCACCCGACGCCGGCGGCTGTCGATCACGTGGACAGGCGATCCCCGGTGTCGAGGGCCGGGCGGGGCACTCGCGCAGCGGGCTGTGGCGGAAGGTCGAGCGACGAGGGCGGGGCAGCGGGCTTGTCGATGGGGAAACCGCACAGTGTGCACGCAGCTTGCAGGGGGGCAGCGATGGCGCCGGTCGCAGAGCATGAGACTGCATGGGCTCGTGAGGCTCATTGACGGCGGCCGCAAAGGCGAGGGACCAAACAACCAAAAACATTAATTATTATCAGACAGCTAGCGCGGCGCTGCGACACCCGCCACTGCAGGCCTGCTGCACTCGTGAGCGCACAACCTGTCCCTTGATCATGGCACACGTGCGTTGGCGCGTTGCGGAAAGGTTCATGACTGAGAAGGGATGGCAGTGGCGCTGGGTAGGGTTTTCAGTCCCGCGCAAGCTCCTGACTGCGCTCACGTTGAACCTCTACAGCCCGAGATGCAAGCCAACCCCGCATGCGTCTGACAGTGGCGAGCCTGCTTCAGCTGTGATGCTCTGGTGCTTCTTCACCGGCAGAGTGTTTCCAAGGACACTGGCGGCGGCCGCGGATGGAGCGCCGCAGCGGTTCGATCCGGCAGGCGGTGCAGCACCCCGCAGGACGGGCAAGTCGGGCATTTATTTTGCTGTTGCTGGGTGATGTCGCTCGGAAGCACAAAAAGAGATGACTTTGACAGGAGTGCGCTGTCGAGACGGTTGCTTCCAGCGTGCTGCCACCAGAGCGCGTACAGGACAGCCGCTGCCATCGCTCGCGTTGTGCATCAAGTGCGACAGCAATCGACTTGAGTTGGGCTCGATCACAGGCAACTCCCATGCCCCAACCCCCCACCCTTGCCTGGCAGGAAGCACGCTCACCGCCGCTGCACACATCATCACAGCTGTGATAGGCGTGGGTGTGGTGGCGCTGCCACGGGCGTTCGCCATGCTGGGCTGGTGAGCCCTGCACAAGCCCAGCGCTCCAGCGGGCACATCACACATGCCAGGCGCAGCCGCCGCTGCTGCATGCAGTAGCTGGCAGCAGCAGTAACACGAGTGCATGGAGTGCACGCTGTCATACGTTTTTGTACATAGGTGGCAGACCTGCAAGGGCGTGCCAACCCCCCCNTCCTGATCTGCGATGCAGGATCGCGGGCCCCGCCTGCATTCTGCTGTTTGGGGGCCTCACCCAGGTCTGCTCTGTGCTGCTGGCACGCTGCTACATCATCGGTACGCTGAGGCACGGGTCAGGTGGGAGGAACGGCACATCCTTGACCGAAATTTGCAGAAACAAGTATGGTGTTTTGCAGTGCTTCCTTCCGACCGACCAACTGCCTGCCTTCTGCGCACTTGCAGATGGCAAGGTCAACAACACATACAGCGAGGTCGTCGCTGCGTGCTTCGGCAGGAATGCTGTCACTGCCATTGGCGTGTGAGCGTGAACAAGAGTTTGTGGGCGGCAACGGCCGGCTGGGCTACCTGCCACCTTGCGGGGTGCATGGGAAAGACAGAGCGCAAGACGACCCTCGGGCGTGGGTTGAGGGAGCCAGGTGGTGCTTCAGCCTGGGAAGGAGGTGCTCGTTCGCATCCGCTGCTGCCTGCTGCCCACCGCCCTGCGCCCCCTGCCTATGCAGCGTCCAGCACGCAAATCTGTTCCTTGTAACTCTGGCGTATGCATTCACGGCATCGCTGTCGCTGCAGGCAAGGAGGGCGCGTGGCAGTGGCGTGCATGTTGCGGTTCCAAACACCGCAGATGGATGGTCCTGTTCAACTGTGTTGCGGTGCGGCAGTTGGGTATGCCTGCGCTGCCTGTGCAGCAGCCAGTGCACAGTGGCTAGGCTGATCCAGTTTCACCCTAGTTTGACCGCCCGCAGACGATAGCCAACTCCATTTGCCGGCAGAACAGCAGTGCTTCATGCCTCAACGAGTACAATCTGTGGTGCATCATTTTTGGGTGAGCTCAGCTTCGCCTGCCTACATGCGGGGTGTGATCGCGTGGGCGTGCAAGGGAGTGGCAGGGGCAGCTGCGAGTGCACTGCTGCTTGCGGCTGGCCGCCAGTCCATTGCAGCGATTGCATCAGTGTCCACATTGTGGGCTTTGCACCAGTCCCGTCACGTGACCACCTACCTGCAATGCCGCCCAGATCCACCCAACTGGCGATGAGCCAGCTGCCGACGGTGGACAGCCTGTGGCTGGCCTCCATCATTGGAGCAGTCATGAGCTTTGGCTGTGAGCCCCAGCTGCAGCACAGCAGCCATGTGGCGCCGCTGAACTGCTCCCTGCACCACTCGCCCCGTCTGCAATGCTGACTGGCCCCTTCGCGCAATGCATGCAGATAGCGGTTGTGCCATAGGCATGTCGGCGGCTGAGAGTGAGGAACGGGCCTGCGCCTGCTGCCTGCATGCCACGTTTGCTGGCTCCGCTGCCGCCGCCCTGCTTGTCACGCTGCATGTGCTGTTGCATGTTGACAGCTGCTGCCTCTATGCCGGCCCTGCACCGGCAGTCGACGGCAACCCGCACGGCACACTGGGTGGCGCCAGCTTTGACAGCTCGGCCAAAAAGGTATTCCAGGTGTGGTTAGACAGGGGCACAGTGCAGGCAGGAGGCCAGGAGCCAGAGAGGATAGTTCAATGCAGAAAGCCAGGGGCCGGTACCACCGGCCCACCAGTCTCAACCACCAGGTTTCTTCTCCTGTGTGTCTGCCGCAGTTGCTGGATGCATTGGGTGCCATTCTCTTCGCCTTCAACTTCAGATGAGCCTGCGTGCCGGCGAGACAGGAGCTGGATTAAAGGCACACAGCTTCCTGCCTGGCGCGGAGATGCGCTGCAAAGCTTGCAGAGCCTGCGTGGCATGGCCTGCCCTGCCCACCCTGCCCTGCCATCCCCGCCCGCCCTGCCCTACATTGCACTGTGCAGCTTGTTGAGATCCAGGCCACGATAAGGATGGACCGGCCGCCGGGACCGGTGGCCTCCATGCGGCGAGCCATCACCATTAGCGGTGAGCGAGGTTCCCCCCAGGTGCATGCACTCAAACTAGTGGCGTCAAGGTTCCATACACACCACACTAGAGCAGCTGAAAAGGCTACCCATGTGCCACCCTGACGGGGAGTATGCAGTGGTATTGGACTAAGAATGCTCCTAACGGCGCTCCTGCCTGTGCCTCGCCTTCTGCAGTGTCCATCATGACATCGCTTTACTTGGCGGTGGCTTGCACGGGCTATGCCGCTTTTGGCAACGCTGTGAACGGTAATCAGCGCATGCTCTCCTTGCTCAGGAGTTCTCCTCGCCAGCTGCAGCTTGAGCGCTCTGAGGACAGCCGCATCGGTAAGGCCTCGCTATTCACGCTCCGCCCCTGCTGGCTTCCCTGCCGCCTGCAGGCTCAATTATGACAGCATTCACCTCGCCTGGCTGGCTGGTTAACCTTGCCAATGCGATGGTGGTGGCCCACCTGGGCCCAGCTTATCAGGTGGGGCTTCGGGTGGGCGTGCATGCTCTTCTCAACTGTCAGCTTGCCAGAGGTCAGGCTGGAGAAGGATGCATGGCATGCTGCGCTGGCCACGCTCGGTGCTTTCGCTGGTGGAGCCATGTGCAGAGCCTACAGCTGCTGCTCCCTCCTGCCCCTGCTGTACAGATCTGCATCCAGCCAACCTTCCACTTCCTTGAAGTCTTGATGCAATCCTCACAGCGCAACCCACGCTGGAATCAGGTCCGCACTGCTGGCCACCCTGCGGGTGCAGCAGCCATCAACCACGCAGCCGGCAGCAGCTGCCGCACGCCTCCCACCCCACCATTCCCTCCCTCACAGGGGCTTCTGCTGCGCCTGTGGTTCCGCTCCCTTACCGTGGTCCTGTTGACGTTCCTGGCAATCCTGATGCCTTTCTTCGAATCTATCATAGGCCTCAGCGGCGCTCTGAGTGAGGGTGCACAGCTGCATTGCCGCGCTGGGTGGGGTTGCCACGGTTCAACAGGTTGCAACTGCCCGTGCAGCTCTTACTGCCCTCCTTGAGGCCCCAGCACGACCTGCATCCACCCCCAACTGCATCTGTTTCGTGTCGCCTGCTGCAGGCTTCTGGCCTGTGACGGTTGCGGTGCCGATTGCGTGCTTCATCAGAGCGCACCAGCCGCCCGCTCGCACCCAAGCATGGCTGCATGCGCTGAACACTGCCACGCTGCTCGTCACCCTGGCTGCATGCGTGGGGGCGGTGTATGCTGTCACACAAGGCTGGAGCACGTATGGATTCTTCAAAGGCGGTGGCTGACGTGCCCGCAGTCGCATGCAGCTCCTGTCTGTGCGCAGTCGCATGCAGCTCCTGTCTGTGCGTCAACTGCGACACATGCAGAGGAGAGGAGGATCCAAGAAGAAGTTCCAAGCTATCGAGCAGTTGCACTTGTCACACATGCCTGCAGCTGGATGTTTGACTTGCAACTTTCNATCAGTATTGCTGTCAGCATGCAATAATCAGAGCAAACGGCCTACCGAAGAGAGACGAGTGGGTGCTGAGCACATGGTAGGGGCCGAAGGAACCCCCATAGAAAGCACCAATGCCGCTGAGTGGTGCCTGCAGCTGCAACATCCTTACAACTTTCACGGAGGGTTGCTCTGCAGTGCGACTGAGCTGCGTGTTTGCACTGGATGTACGGCGGGCCGTCGTTGCAGGCCGCAACGGCAGGCGGCGGCAGCAGCTCTGGAGTGGCCGCGTCTGGCGGTGGGGTGGCCTGATGGGCACCGTTTGGGTCTCACTGAATGCGAAATGGGCAGTGATAAGCCGGCCCGAGCGCCGCATGGGGAATGCGCGAGGGCCGCACTTGGGCCCGGCCCCCGCCTGCCCCCGTCCTTTTACCTGGCTGGCGTTGGGAGGAGGCGTGACAAGATGTCGCACCGCAAGGCAAGGCGATGGCGGCGTGGGGTGCCAGCGAGGGCTGGCGCGGTCGCGCGGCGCCCAGCAGCGGCCAGGCCGCTTGCAGCGATGTGGTGGAGCGGCAGCAGAGGCTGCAGCGCGTGCAGCGCTTGCATGGCAGCCCCAGTCGGGGCATGCCGCCGCCCCACCCTGTGCTGGAGGCTGGGGCTGCAGCCGCGCCGCGTGAAATGCAACGCGGCACGSGACATGATGGCAGGGCGGCCTCAGCGGGGCGTGCCAGCCTGGGCAGCGGCGGCGGCGGCCGCTGCCGCAGGGTCGTGCCCCGCCCGCCCGTTGGCGGCTTGCTCAGAAGGCTGTGTTGCTGACTTGCGCTCCTCTTACACCCTCCCTGTATGCAGTTCGAGCACCCCCGGTGAGTGTTGGACCGGGGCGCGACGGTGGTGGTGCTGCCGCCGTCGCCATCGTCACATGGGCGGCGGCGGTGGCGGCGATGGCCTGACGGCCCTGACGCGCGGCAGCGGGTTGGGAGGCGTTCGCGTGCTTCGGCTTGCTTGCTCTCTCTGCGCTGCACTTTCAGTGGCTGCTCGAGGCCCGCAATGAACCCGAATCGCCCTGAAACCCCCCAAAAACGGTCTGCAGCCACGGCAACCTGGGCTTCCTGCCCAAGAAGCGCTGCCGGCGCGGAAAGGGCAAGGTGAAGTCCTTCCCCAAGGATGACGCCTCCAAGCCGCCCCACCTCACCGCCTTCATGGGTGAGAGGATCTAGTAGAAACGGCAGCAGCAGGTTTGGGACTAAAGGTTCAGGCGGCAGCAGCAGCTGGGAGGCGGCGGCAGCTGGGAGCAAGCAGCTGCCGAGCGCCGGCGGGGCTCATGCATGTCCTGAGCAGCACTTTTGCTTGTTTCCCCGCGCAGGCTACAAGGCGGGCATGACCCACATTGTGCGCGATGTGGAGAAGCCCGGCTCCAAGCTGCACAAGAAGGAGGTGCGGCTGCTGCCGCTCTGGAAAAACACATGCATGCTGCACTGATTCTGCATGCTGCTCTGCTGCGTTGGCACTGGGGATGTGGGCACCTGTGCTTGCTGCACTGCTGCCGGTGCCTGCACAATAGTTTGCATGGGCCCTGCACAGCTGCTGTGCCCGGCCTGCACCCCTGCCTGCTGCCCTGCCTCCCTGCCTGGGCGCTGTGAAGATGACGCAAACATTCAAACTCAACAGGACTGAAAAACCTGTGTTGACACTTTTCCCCGCTGTCCTGAGCGCCCGCCGCCGCTGCACCTCACCGTTTTGCTGCACCGCACCCCACGCATGCACTGCCTTTTGCCACACATCCTGCCAGCTGCTGCCCCTCACCCCATCGCCTGCTGCCTGCTGCCGCTCACCCCTTCGTTTGCCTGGTATTTGTGTCCCTGCAGACCGCCGAGGCGGTGACCATCATCGAGACCCCTCCCATGGTGGTGGTGGGCATCGTGGGCTACGTGCAGGTGCGTGGTGTGCTGTGCCATTTTCTTTGCCCTGTCGTATACGTGTGGGGCGCTCACGGCCCGTTGGCTTTTGTGGGGCTAGCAAGGCTTGGCTGCAGGGTAGCACGGGACCATGAGTTCGGCTCCTGCCGCTGCTGCTGCTGTGCGCATGTGTGGCTTGTGCAGGAGCATTGCGGGCCCCACCAATTCACAGCCTTAGTCACACATGTCCCCTCTGCTCGACTCCCGCAGACCGCGCGCGGCCTGCGCTCCCTGAACACCGTGTGGGCGGAGCACCTGAGCGAGGAGGTGAAGCGCCGCTTCTACAAGAACTGGTACAAGGCCAAGAAGAAGGCCTTCACCAAGTGAGCTGTCAACAGGGGGTCACTGTCCAGTGGGTGCGACTGGCATGTTAGGCCCACGGCGTTTATGCCACTTCTGGCAGACAACAACAAGGGGACTGAGGCCACTTGAGTCGCCCCATCCTATTTTCGATCAACCTCAACACCCACTCCCATTTGATTTGCCTTCACCCAGGTACGTGAAGAAGTACGCGGACGGCAAGAAGGAGATTGAGGCCGAGGTGGCCGAGCTGAAGAAGCACTGCTGCGTGATCCGCGTGCTGGCGCACACCCAGGCAAGCCTGGTTTTGCGTAGCAATGCAAGCAGCCCTGCAGCCCTCGCGCTGCGCCGTCTGTGCCGTCACGAGCAGCGCCATCCTGTCGCGCAGGCGTGCTGCAGCTGCACCAGGCCTGCCTGGCTCCTAAGGCCAGCCGCGCATGCTTCTCTGCGCTGCCGCACCTCCCACAGCCAGCTTGTTCTGGAGCGCTGCCGCCTCACCCAAACGTGCTGCGCCAGTAACATCTGTAACTCTCGCCATCTCACACACCCGCTGCGCCGCCCTCGATTTCGCCTTCCCCCGCAGGTCCGCAAGGTGCCCATCGCCCAGAAGAAGGCACACCTGATGGAGATCCAGGTCAGCGCAGCGCAGCGTGCACAGCATGCGCAGCGCAGCACGCATGTCATGCTGTGTGGTGTGGTCAGCTCGTTGTGGCGCCTGCTGTGCTTGGGGGCCTGGGCTCACTGCGCGCAGCCATCTGAACGTGCGCTCTGCTGGCGTTGCTCACTGCGCAGGTGAACGGCGGCACCGCCGCCCAGAAGGTGGAGTTCGCCTACGACCTGCTGGAGAAGGCGGTGAGTTCAGGGTGCTTCAATCGGGCTTCCGTGGTCTTTGGGACCTGCTGGGAAGCCTGGGTGCTGCAGTGGACAGTGCTCTGCGTTTGCTGGCACACGGTTGCAGGGCAGCGGTAGCTCAGCACTCGGCAAGCAGCCCAGCCCACACACCCCTTTGCCCTTCCCTCCACGCGGTTTTACCCTCTCCCGCCTTCCTCCTCTTGCCCTCCCCCAGGTGCCCGTGTCGTCTGTGTTCACCCAGAACGAGATGATCGACGCCATCGCCATCACCAAGGGCCACGTGAGAGGCTGCTGCTCACTTTTCGGGTGCACGCGCTTGCTTGCAGTGCAGCCTGTAGCGGGGGCGCCGGGTCTGGACAGTCAGGCAGCCATGCTCCTCCAAATGCTGCAGGGCTGACCCACAGCCGCTGCCCCATGTTGCCGCCCGCCTCGCTGCGTCACCTGCGGTGCTCAAAACCTGCGCCACCTCGCTCATCTTGCCTGTTCCCCCTACTCCTTCCTCTCTCCCCGCAGGGCACTGAGGGCGTGGTGACCCGCTGGGGCGTGTCCCGCCTGCCCCGCAAGACCCATCGCGGTCTGCGCAAGGTGGCCTGCATCGGCGCGTGGCACCCGGCGCGCGTGGGCTGGACCGTGGCCCGCTCCGGTGCCATGGGCTTCAACCACCGCACTGAGATGAACAAGAAGGTAGATGGGCTGGGTGGAAGGTGGAGGCTAACAGGAAGCAGAGGCCATGCCTGAGAGCATATGAGAGAGGATGTGTAGTGTGACTGGAGGCCCCGCCCTCCTGGACAGGCATGGCTGCAACTGCCTGGCACTGTGACCTCGCCGCCGCCATGCTGACTACTCCTGCTGCCCGTTGCGCCCTGTTCCTCAACCTCGCTCTGCCCCCTGTGTTTTGTCTTCCGCAGGTGTACCGCATCGGCGTGAAGGGCGAGGCCAGCCACGCCGCCACCACCGGTGCGCGCCTGCCCTCTTCTCTGCTTGTTTTTGCTGTGCTGTGGGTTTTGTCGCACGTAGGGTCTCAGGCTGCGGGTCTGCCAGTCCTGCACGTGTGCCTGCCCCCCTGCGCCACCCCTGCACCTTGCATGCATCGCACACACCCGCCTGCATGTCTGCACCGCGCCCCACGCCCGCTGCTGGGTGATGATACTGTTGATTCCCCTACTGATCCCAGTGACTGAATATCGTATTCGTACACTGACAGCAGCTCTGTATCTCACTGTGCATGTTGCACCCTCCCATGTTTGCCTTGCGCGCCGCCTGCTGCACCCCCTGCCTGCCCGCCCATGCTGCTGCACACGCCTCACAAAACAGGCGTACATTCCCACCCCTCGCAACTTGCCTGCTCACTCGCTTCATCCATCCACTGGTATCCCTGGTTCCCTGCAGAGCACGACGTGACGGTGAAGGACATCACCCCCATGGGCGGCTTCCCCCACTACGGCGTGGTCAAGGTGCGCCCTGCTTTGTTTTTTGGCGCCTGCCGCCACTTGCAGTGGTGTACAGGGTTGCAGGGAACCTTACAAAGTCGGTATCTACGGTGCAGACATTGCTTGAGTGTGTCTGCAGAGGCAATCAGGGGGCAGAAAGTAAGGCTGGCCGTCGGGAGCCGAGCACGCTCCAAAACCGCCCCCCAACCGCGCCTCCCGCCCCGCAGGAGGACTATGTGATGATCAAGGGCGCGTGCCCCGGCGTCAAGCGCCGCGTCATCACCCTGCGCAAGAGCCTGTTCCCCCAGACCAGCCGCAAGGCGCTGGAAGAGATTAAGCTGAAGTTTGTGGACACTTCGAGGTGAGGAACGAACGGCCGGGATCGCCTGGGGGTGACGGATCCTTTCCTTCCTAGGTTGCTTCCGCTCCTTTCGGTGGCCGTTCGTTCTAACATACCTTCGTTTATTTTTGTATATATTTGAATGATAACTGCTGGCGCCCGCCAGCCGACAGGGCACGCGCCGCAGCCGCGCCGCTCGCCGCCCTTGTGCCGTCGCGCCCACCGACCCGACCTTTGTGTGCCAACCTCCCCACTCCCTTCCCTCCCTTCCCTCTCACGCCCGCAGCAAGTTCGGCAACGGCCGCTTCCAGACCTCGGAGGAGAAGGCCAAGATTCTGGGCCGCCTCAAGGCCTGAGCCTAGAAGGCGTGCTGAGCGGGGAGCGCAGCGCGCACAGCACGCCGCCCGCCC
>JADXDR010000129.1:255758-269173 GCA_025026875.1 Chlorella ohadii
GGTGCCTGCGCCGCGGCGCTGCAGTCGCAGGCGGACGACTCTGTGGCCATCTTCCAGCAGAATTGGCAGGCAAGGACGCTGTTGCAGCCTTTTCCAATCCCATCCGAGCTCCTAAGGGGATGTTGAAGGGAGTTTGCCCCCTCTGATCACCAACCGAGTCCTCCACCGTCCCCGCTGGTACCCCCAGCGCCAGCCGCCGCAACCCCTCTCATCCGACCCCCTTACTGCCTCCTCCAACGCAGGTGTACCAGAAGATGCTGGCAGTGGACTTCCTCTTCCACAAGCGCCTGTACCGCGCAGCCCAGGAGGTGCTGCTCAGCCGCTGGGGCCCCTCAGCCTGCCCCACCCGCCAGCCGCTCGCCATGCTCGACCTCGGTTGCGGCGACGCGCAGCAGATTGCAGCCACGCTGTCGCAGTGCGGCGCCCCAGGCGGCAACCTGAGCCTGGCGTCCTATACTGGGGTGGACATGTCAGCTCCCGCACTGGCAATCGCACAGCGCAACTTGGCCTTCCTGCAACCAGCATGCACGGTGTCGCTGCTGCAGGTGCGGATTGCGAGCGGGCGGGCATGCCATGCCGCCTGCCTGCCATGCTCGCCTGCCATTCCAAGCGACGTGCATGCGCCCACTCGCTGTGAAGATGCTTTGCCTCTTGCTGCCTGCCAGCACACAGCGCAAAAGTTTCTTCTTGACGTTGGCCTGGCCCTGCCTCCCCCCTCACTGCCTTGTTTGCAGCAAGATATGACCACATTTGTGGAGGCCTGCCCAGCCGGCCAGTTCGACCTGATTTTCGCCTCCTTTGCGGTGCACCACCTCAGGTGCGGATGCTGGCTGCAAGCTGACAAGATTGGTCGTAACGCCTGCTTGCACCCGCCTGTAGTTCGGCAGCACTCTTTGTGAGCTGCAGCTGCTGACCGGTGCCCCCAACCCCTCACCCTTCTCACCCTTCTCACCCTGCGCTGCAGCCAAGAGGGCAAGGCGCGCTTTCTGGCGCACGCCGCCCGCTGCCTGCGCCCCGGCGGCGCCTTTATACTGGTTGATGTCTTCCTGCGAGAGGGCGAGGAGCGGCAGCAATGGGTGGAGCGGTTCAGGGACCACATGAGCGAGGCAGTGGCTGCAGGTGGGATTGATTTGTGACGTGTTTTGTGGGTTGAGTGGAGGAGGCACTTGTGATTGACAGCGGCGAGCGGCAGCATTGGACGGGGCCCTCCTGCCGAGAGCAGCAGTTGCATAAAACCTCACAGCAGCTCGGCAGCCAAGCACGCAACACGCAGCACGTCCTACACACCTGCAGATCAGCTGCTGCCGTCTGCACAACCACATGGTAGCAGGCCGCTGGCTCACCCGGCGCTCCCCTGCCCTCTCCTCCCACTTATGTCGCCAGGCATCGTTGACGAGGATGAGGCGGCCACTGTGATGGGTCATGTCGAGCCTTTCGACCTTCCAGAGCACGTGTGCACCTACCAGCGCATGGCGTCGGATGCCAGCTTTGCGGCGGCAGAGTGCCTGCACACCGACCCAAAGGAGTTGAGCCGGCTCATGCTGCTGCGCACGAGGGACCCATGATTGCCATTGGCTGTGCACTCTCCGAGCAGTGATCCGCATTTAGCCTGTCCGACTTTGATCTACTCTCTGATATCATCAATTTAGATTCTGACGCACCATGCTGTGTAGTTTTAATGCAAACTCTTTCTGTGTGACATTGCACTTGTTCTGGTCAGGCAGCACAGCAGCCGGTGGGCCGACCGACCAGCCAGGGCACGGTGTACAGCTGGGAGCAGTTCAGCTGTCGCTGCTCCCTACTCTGAGCAATGCGGGTCCGGTTGCTGTTCCCACTCTTGTGTGCTCAATAGCTTGCAACCAGCCTACAATGCCTGTACCGGACCAGCTTGCTGCCATTGAGCGTCCCGGACGCGACTCTTCTGGCGATGGCACAGTGCGCTGCGCAGCTGGCACGCACTGCTTCTGCCGCCACGTATTGACCATGCTGATGGTCATTCCAGTCAGCGAAACTTTCTTGATCAAGCTGCGGACCCTGGCACATTTGGGGCGGAGGCTCGGAGCGGAGGCGCGTGTGCCCGGGCGGCGGGCGGTGTAGCTCCCTCCCTGGCATGGCTGGTCTCGATCGCCGGCTTCCACAGCCATCATCATTCTGGCTGAATGTCCGCGGCGTGCTGTTCACCCACAGCCGGGCCCCGGGCGAACAGAGGTGCTTGCCTCCCTCCCTTGCACAGCATGACATACCAAGGTGCGCAGTGCCCTGCGCGGCCGCCCGAGGACGCAATTTGCACAGGCGGTTCGCCATAATAATTGAAACCCGCTCAGATGGCCCTCAAGCTGATCCTGCTCGCCGTTCTTCTGCTGTTGGCCCTAACCAGGTGCGCTGCGCGCGGGGCGGGGGCTCAATTGGCACGGGTTAACTGCTCCAGTGTGGATGAACGACTTGGTTGCCCGGCCCGCAAGCGGGAGGCGCGCGTGCAAGGGTTGTGCGCGCTTCCCGCGCTTCCAGCCCGACGCCCCCTCTCGCTCCGACGCCCCTGTCTGAGCTCGAGTGGGCGATGGACGTTCGTCGCAGCAGCCCGCCGCTGCAGGCCGCTCGGGAAGCTGCCGCCGCAGCTGCCGCACGCCGTGCGGCAGGCCGGCGCTCAGACAGACGCCGCTGCAGAACGTCGTACTGCGGCATGCCTCGGCCGCTTTCTTGCACTCCCCAACATATCATCCATCTGCTCCCGCCCACCGCCTATCACATGACAGCGTACTCCCATGCTTCAATCCGCTCCCCCTGCTCCACTCCGCTTGCCCCCCGCAGCGCCAGCGCCAGGCAAGACCGGCGGGTACGCAACTGCATCAAGCAGAAGAACTGCATCGCGCGCGGCCACCGCGCCGTGTGCGCTGAGAATCAAGACGGAGACACCGGCTCTTTCCCAAATGACTGCGTAAGCAAAAGGGAGGGCGGGGCAGCTGTGTTTTGTGGCATTTTGAGGGCGGGGCAGCTAGTGTTGTGGCATTTTGAGTCCGCAGCCACGATTATCCCCTCCCTCTCTGCCCCCGCCCTCTCCTGCCCCAGTACCGCCGCTGCGCCAACAGGGAGCGGGGCGTGCACTGGAGCAAGCTGTACTCCTACCCCACCTCCCAACACTGCATCCGTGAGTTGCTGCACTTGATCCGTGGGCTCCCTGAGCACAGCATAAGCTCAGCATTACCCGGCAATCGTGCTGTAGCCGGCACTTGGCCAGCCGCAGTGGGCTCAGCGTCAGTCAAGGGAGACGGACGCCCTGCGCGCAGAGACTTGCAGCACAAGCACACATTTACTAAACCCTGGTCGCTGTTCCGACTGCCGCAGGCAACTGGCTGTCCGACCCGGATTGCAGCACGTGCCCCACGAGGTAGCGGCGCTGGCACTGCAATGACTGGACGGCGTTGCCAACAGTCCACCGCTGGCGAAACACGGCAGTGCTGTGCGGCGCTGTGACAGGGCTCCCCACGCCCCCCATCCAATAAGCCTTGTGCCCCCAATAAAGCCAGTTGCTTTTTGCTTCGCTCCCCCCGCTCCCCTCCTGCTTTTGACTGGGCGCCCCTTCAGCCTGATTGGGTTGCCCCATAATACGTGACCAGCCCCCACAGAATAACCAGAGTATGACCCACTCCCCGCAACCTAAGTAACTCTAGACAGCCTGCACGCTGCATCCTCCCCTCAGCTCCCTCCCACCTCTCTCCCCCTGTACATGCCGCCATCCTTCCCGCCATTTCCCGCTGCACGGAAGCGGACGGCTCCATGCATGTAAAACACTAGTGCCGCTTAGCAGGATCAATTCTGCAAGGTTAGAAGGTCCATTGCAAGTGTGCACTGGTTCCCAGGCTCAGGCCAGTTCAGGTGAAGCTGATGTGACCCCGCCTGCTGCACACGCACACTCATTTTTACAGGCGTTTCCCACATGTGTCACGACAGCACTTTGACAGGCTCAACCGTCAGTCCTGTGCCGCCAACAATGCGCAACCGCCCAGCAGCCGCCACTCTGCCGCCGCTACCGCTGCTGCTACTGCTGCTGCTGCCGCTGCTGCCACTGCTGCCGCCGCCCTTCTTGGCCTGCTGCTCGGCTGCCAGCCGCNTGCTGCTGCGCCGCGGCCCACAGCCNGCNAGGGGCCGTGAGGCGTATCGNCGTCANTNAAGAGTTGCCACCTCCNTTGGCGCCTTNCTATGGGGAAATCGCCCTNCGNAAATCCACCTGCGCGTTTGGGCCAGAGTTGGGCAGGAGTGAGTACTGATGGTTSGGGCGGCCTGCCCCCTGCNAAGTAACTCGCATGCNATGNAGNAAACTACAAACTCAGGCTCCAACCCCTCCAGACTGTGCGCGACACCCAACCGATCACATGCAGCCCACATGACCCCCCACTGCCCAAGCTCAGATGGCAAGCAATGCCTGCGAGGGATCCCATGTCACCCCCAGCCAGAGAGCGGCAGCCATGCCGGGGAATGGGCCAGAGCATTGTCAGCCTTGCCTTTTCAGTCAGAAAGTCAATCACGGAATCGTCCCACTGAAGGGCGCCCAGCCGGCTCTTCTGCAGCTCAGCCGCACGCTCAGCCAGCTGCGCATGGGAGCAACACAAACAGGACAAACGAGGCAAACCATAGGTGAACAGGGCTACTGATGGGCTCACAAGCAGGAAGCCGCGTGGGCGGGCTCTACATCAGCGTCAATGCTCATGCTAGCTCAGCAATTCGGCCCCGGTAACTGCTCACTCGAACCGTCACGCAGCTCAGACACCGCCGCTCACCCGCATGCGGAGCGGGCTGGCGGCCGACTGATTGCCCCACCGTGGTACCCTGGTTGTGTTTGGCAGTGAAGATTCCAGCACTCACCCGCATGTGGAACAGCTGGCGGATGTGGCGGCGCTCCAGGGGGAAGAAGGGCAGGAAGAAGGAGACCATGCCCACCTGCAATGCAGACAGGAAGCGAGGAGGCAGAAACAGCATGTGATCCATGTAATGGGACGAGCCGACAGCCCTACCAAGCCATCAGCCTTTGCTGTGGCAGCCGTGTGTTGACCCAGGCAGAGCGGCCCCATTGCAATCACCCAGCCCACGTTGTCACCAGCCATGTTGCCTACAACTTCCCCCACGAAGCAAGTCCCCCAGGCACCCAGCCCACCATTTTCATGGTGTCGGACCGATCCTCGCAGCCCTCGGCCAGCCAGCGGGAAAACACCATGTCCTTGAGCACGCGCTGCGCCTCCTCCGGAGCGATTTTGCTGCAGTAATGTGGGGGAGAAAAAAGGCCAAGACGGCGCTCAGACAGCTAGGCAAAACCCTCCAGCATGGGGTGCGCCTGCTCGGCTGCTGCTTTGCTGCACTGTCAAGAGGTGATGGGAGTCAGCCGCAGGGTCCACACCAAGCCGGCAATGCACACACCGCCCTTCTGTCGTTCTTTGACAATCAACGGCCACAAGCCAGGGGCCCACCTGCGGTCGCCCGCGCGCAGCAGCAGGTCGTGCAGGTTTGTGTAGCCCAGGTTGGACTCCAGCACCACGATGGCCCTGCGAGGGCGAGCACTAATTGTGATCAAGGTGGCTGCATGCTTTGAGTAACAAAGGTTGGACTCCAGTACCACGATGCCCTGCAACAATGGGTAAGCACTGTGATTAGAAAGGCTGTCAGGTTGATCCTTCCAGCCTTGCACATGCAAAGGCCTTATACTCGAGCAAATGGCCGCCCACGTCTGCCGCTGCTAAGCCTCACTTGTTCAGGGTCGCGTTGGCGGTGGCCCCGTTTTCCAGCAGCTGCCGGAAGAAGCCGCGCATGGGGCAGTCCAGTTTATCATACTCCTCAATCACCAGCACTGCAGGCGAGAAAAGCATATGGAAGGGATTAGAACAGGAACAATATGTGTTGCGGGCAGGCCAGTCTGCTGCACTCCTCAATCACCAGCACTGCAGACGTGGCTCTAAGGGGGAGGTTTCAGGGCACAGCCCAAGTCGTTGATTTGTTCCGGAGCCAAATGGTCAGACCACCGTGGAAAGGCCAGCAAAGCAGTGCAGGCACTCACGCGACTCTGGTGCGTGTCGAACGTGGTCCAACAGCGCCGCCCGTAGTGCACTGTGCTGCGCCGCCCGCTCATCCGCTGTGTAGTCCATTCCATACAGCACCTGCGGCGGTACACAGTAGATGGCAGGCAGCCCCTGGGTGCATGCTGTGGACCGGCGGTCCGTGGGGGCGCAGGCAGCAAGGCACTTTGAACGGCAGCCGCAGAGGCCAGCTGCAGGCATTGGCAAAAGACAAGCCATGCTTTGCTGGCTGCCGTTAAGTCTGGCCCAGGTGCAGTCAAAAATCGCCCGCCAACAGCATGACCCTTGTGCCACTCCTGCCGTTGCATTTCGCAGCGCATCGCTGTGCCTGCCCTGCTCGCCCGCCACTGCCAGCTAACCTGCCCACCTTGTACCCTGCACAGTCCAGCCCTGGGCAGCGCAGGCCTGGCCGGTCTGGTTGGCGGTTGTACAGCGCATGGGCTGCTAGCAGGTGGAACATGGATTTGCCCACCCCAGGGGGCCCATGCAGGCTGAGCACCAGCGGGCGGGCGGGCTCCGGCTGGGCCAGGTGGTCGCAGATGGCATCTGAAATCTGGCGCAGCGCCATGTCCTGGCCCAGAATGCGGGAGGATAGGAAGGGCTCCAGCCGCTCGCAGGCGCCCGGAGCATAGTTGATGTTGCCTGGAAGCGAGGGGAGTCGCGTGGCAGGCGGCGGTCGGGCGGCGGCGGCGGCGGCAGGGGCAAAGGGTGCACGGAAGGCGCTGACGCGCTGCCAGACGCACCTGCTATCAGGCTGTAAAAGGCTCCCATGGCGGCGACCGCCACCGCCCAGCCCAGCTGCAGCGCCATTTTGGGGCCGGGGGGAGGGCAGGTCTACAGGTCGGGAGACCGCATGAAATGCGTCAGAAGAATATGTCGGCTGCAATTCGATCGGCGTTGCCCGCCCAGCGACACAGGGAAACAAATGGCCGGTCAGCCTGGCCTGCAATGCGGCTGCGGCCTCCAAGGGTGTCGGCGGCCGCTTGCAACGCACATGCATCATCTACACGACACATCACCCTGCGATGGCGGTGCCTGGAAGCGCGCAGACTCAGTGAGAGATGCCACCCGCGCGTAGCCTGCTCTTTGCGGCCCTGCTGCTCCTTCACGCAATTCTGCTCACCGGAGTGGCGGCCAAGAAGCAGCGGGGCGGGCCACGCGGCTTTCAGGCGGCCAAGGAGGCCGAGCGGCAGCGAGCTGCCGCTGCCGCCGCGGCCAGTAGCGCCTGCGCCGCCGGCTGGTGTGATGCAGGCCTGCCAGAGCTGCCAGCCGGGCATGAAGGTCTGCCAGCCTGCAGCGGCGCTGTGCCGTCGCTTGCAGCTGCAGCTGCAGTGCCTGCGGCGCAGCCGGCCTGGGCGCTGCTGGCGCTGGTGGCGGCAGCAGCCTTTACCTTCGGGCTGCTGGCTGGTGCTGCACTGCAAACCATGCTGCTGAGGCGCCGGCGCAAGCAGCGGTTGGTGGCCTCCAGCCAGGCAAGTCAACTGGAAGGCGAAGCCTCCTGTGCAGCCAGTGCGCCTGCCAAAGCAGCAGTGCGGCTGGCAGCAGGCGGGGCAGGCCAGCTGCAGCCAGCAGGCACAGATGCCGCAGCGGGCAGCAAACAGCAGATGCAGCCGTTGGATTCCGCTGCTTCCGCATCCCTGGCGGCACAGGCCGCGGTGGCGCAAGCGGTTCCAGTAGCAGAGCCGGTAGCAGCAGTGGAAGAGGGCACAGGAGAGACACCAGAGGGCGGTACCGTCTCTGCGGTCGAAGGGCAGCCAGCTGGCCGCCCTTTAGCAGCAGATGCAGCGGTAGCAGCAGCTGTGCAGGAGCTCGTCCTGCAGCAAAGCGGCAGCAGCGCCAGTGCAGCTGGCCAGCCTGCTGCGGCGGGCAGCGTGGCAGCAGCAGGCGAAGCGCAAGGGCTGGAGCAGAGCCAGCTGGAGCAGCAGGAGCAGCAGGAGCAGCAAGAGCAGCAGGGGCAGCAAGGGCAGCAGCAAAGGAAGCAGCCGCTGGCGCCCGCCCTTGCAGCGGGTGCCCCACCCGGCAGCGCCCCGCCCGGCCCAGCGCACAGCGCTGCCCCACCGGCTGGTACCGGCGGTGCGCTGGCCATGCTGCAGCCGGAGGACGCTTCGGATGTGCAGGCGGCGGCGCAGCTGGTGCTGACCATGTGCCGCTCCATGCACATCGACCCTTCTCAGCTCAGCATGGGCGAGCGCCTGCAGCTGATCTACACCATGCTGCAGGCGTGGCAGGCGCAGCAGGCGCGGCGGCACGCTGAGGACATGTCGCGGTGCGGGATGGTGGGCGGGGGTGGGGTGTGCGAGCCAGGGGAGTGAAGGGGCAAAGAGGCGTGGTGTAGGCGGCGGCATGTCTGCTGTCTGCGGTGCTGTCGTGGCTGCCGTTGGTTGGAGTCGCCAGCTTGCCGTGGAGTGTGCCTTGATTTACGCGCCTTGTCGCAGACTGCTCCAAGCTCAGCACCTGCCCTGCCCAGTCCAGCATGGCTCACATCCTCACTCCCCCTCCCGCCCCTTCTGGCTTATTTCTGCCCTCTGCAGCCTCGGGTCGGAGGCAAACGTGCTGCGCAGCCAGCAGCGGGACATTGCCGCGGGGCATGCGGCGCGGCAGGCAGCCAAAGATGCGTACAAGCTGTCTCTGGAACGGACTGCTGGCTTCCGGGCCCTGTGCTCAGGTGGGCTGAACTGGGGGACTGGCCATTGGGGACCCTGGTTTGTGGCTGTGGCTGCGAGCATGGGTTGGGCAGTAGGTGTGAGTGCAGCAGCTGGCTCCCTGCCTGGCACGCGTCTTTATTGCCCCATCCCATGTGCCACTCATTGCCAACTGCTGCCTCCTCGTCTTTTCTTGCTCCCCACCTGCAGACACGCTCACCTTTGGCCTTGTGGTCATGGTGGCAGCCGGCACCTACCAAATGCTCTCTCGTGGCCTGCTGGCCACCATCGCCGCGCACTGCCCCGCTGTGGCTCTCGGCAGCGGCAGCTGGGGCCTGTGGGCCGCCTGGCGCGCAACCGAGGCGCTTGCCTGCTATGTGCTGAGCCTTGGGGACGCGCTGCTGGGCTTGGCGGTGCTGCTGGCCGCGCCCTGGCTCGTCTACCGCTCCGGCCTGCTCAGGTGGGCATGGCATGCACATTTGGCAGCGGTTGTGCGGGACAGCCGGCTGGCCTCCCACCCTCCCTGCGCACATGCACCACCCTGCAGCTGAAACCCAGCTTGCCCGCATGCTGTCTACGCTGCTGCACAGTTGCCAGCTCGCTGCTGCTGCACTGGCTGCACCTCACTGCCGCCGCTGGGACCCCTCCCACTCCCTCTGCAGCGACTACCACACCATGCCCGTCTCCAAGCTGTTTATTGGATTGGGCCTCATCTGTGGCGCAGCCGGCTATGTTGCAGTGGGCAAGCTGGGCGGCAGCCGGCCCGTCTGGCTGGCCGCCTGGCAGTCCTGGGTGACCCTGCACATTGCCTTCTCGGCGGCAGCCCACCGCATGCAGCGCATCAGCTTACGAGCGAGCCAGAGACCAATTGCAGGCAGCCTTGCGGCAGGTGGTGCAGCGGCCTCGGCCTCGGCAGTGGAGGCGGCGGCTGGGATGTATGAACAGGCAGGGGGCTGGCTGCCCGTGGCCATGTGGGGGCTGCTAGGCGTGGCGCTGCCGCTGCTGGCCGGAACGCTGCCCTTTCGCCCATGAAACTTGCCTGCTTTGTGCAGTGTGCATGCTACCATGTAACAACAGCTTGGCAATGCTTGCAGTGTCAGCGGTGCATGCGGAGGGAACGCGCATTGCGCTGATGCTGAGATGCAGCTGAGAAGCACTTGTGGGCAGGCCCGACACAATGTGTGTTAGCGCGAGCAATGCATGCAAGGGCCCCAATCCGGCACAGCCAGCCAGTGAGTTCTGCCACTCTTTCTGCCAGCCAGCTGCTTCCGTCAAAYCTACCGCACCGATRGTTACAAGCTGCACATGTCAGTGAACACTGCTGTAATGGGCAGTGCAAGGCGGTGCGGTGCAGGGGAGGTCGGGCATGCGAGCGAGGGGAGCAGGCATGGTGGGTATGCTGTTTAAGAGGGGGAGAGCGTCAGAGAGTCGGGTCAGCTTTGGGGAGGAGAGCAGGAGGCATTCATTGATCAGGAGGGGAAAACTGAAAGCCTCGGGGAGGGGAAAACCGAAAGGCTCTGGGGTTCAGGGCAGGACAAATCAGCCAATCTGTGCGGGGAAATCAGGAGGMGGGCGCTGGTCACAGAACGGGGCTGGCAAGCTGCGCTTGCGCTGCCGCTGGGCTTGGGGTGTGGGTGCTTAGTGCTTGCCGCCCTTGCCGCCCTTGCCGCCGTGGCCGGGGCGGTGCTCGGGCTCAGGGGGGGTCACGGTGCAGGTGGAGCAGCTGCGTGGGAAGGGAAGGGCAGGGGGCAGCCGATGGGGTGAGCGCGGTGGCAATACAAAGTGCCGTGCGTTGACATGTGGGGCATTCGCTGTGTGCAGGCTGTGCAGGGCACTGGAGGCAGCTGTATGGCTGCCGGGATGGCAGAGCAAGGCCCAGTCTGGCAGCTGGCACAGCGGCTGGCGTGCAGGCTGCAAGCAGGTGGGCTGACGAGCGCTGGACACCCCAGCACAGGCCAGGCAAGCAAGCAAGCCAGTGGGTGCGGGCCACTCACGCAGGGTCGGTCAGCCAGTGGCGGATGCAGTGGCGGCTGGTCTTGTAGGTGTACAGGGCCTCCCAGTGCACGCCCAGGGCCTTGTTGGCGCAGTGCATGTAGCTGCAGGAGGGGCAGGGGGAGGGGGAGGGCAGGAGGGCAGGGTCACAAGGGCACAGGTTGGGTGAGCGGCGGTGCGAGGGGACAGCTAAGCGCGCACTCAACCCGACACGGCTGGCATGGCACACGTCCTGGCCACATCTCCCACCACCCCACCACCCCAGATCACTCACCACCGGTTGGGGAAGGCGCCCACGTTGCCGGTCAGCACGTCCTTGGCGCACACCGAGTGCCAGCCGTGGCTCAGGCAGTTGTCCTTCTTGATGCACCGCTTCACGGGGTCGTGCTCAATGGGAGGGTGCGGGCGGTGGTCGGGGCGGTCATGGCCACCCTTCTTGTTYGCGCTGCAGCGGGCGCAGTGGGATGGCAGCACAGGGGGGTGGTGAGGCGACGTGCAGCAGATGGGCAGAGKGGACAGGGGGCGCCGAGAGGCGGCGGCGGCGGCGGCGGCGGCCGACAGCGCCCTTGCGCGCGTTGTTCGCGGCCTGTTCGGCATTCCGGCAGCGTGAACAGCGCGCAGATCGCCCCCAAACAGCGCAGGGCGCGCGCCATGCGTGTCGCTTCACCCRCGCACAACAAACAGCGGCGAACACCGCACTACAGAGCGATCAAGAGCCCGAACAGCGCGTGCCYAGGCCGGCGCAGCGCAGCGGAGAGGCGGCAGCACCAAACAGCAGCGGCGGCGGCGGCGCAGCACCGCACCTGACGCTGCCGAGCAGCAGGAGGCCGAGCAGGAAGATGGCGGTCTTCATGGTGCGGGGCAGGTCTGGCGGCCGGTGTGAACAGCGAGAAAGTGGTGAGGCAGCGGGCGGGGGCGCGCCTAAATGCGCCCGCCGCAGCGTGCCGAGCGTGAACGGGTCCATGCCGAGTACGACTGAACAGGGCAGAACAGGGCTGAACAGTACCTGATCCGACCGAACTCTGCCTGTAAGTCAGAAGGCAAGATGGGTTGTAGGGCGCGCAGGGTGGAATCGTGCAGTGGAGGTGCACATCTCCCTCCCATTGCCACGCCCTGCCGCGGTCTGATACCGTTTTAGCTGCGCCGGGCACTGGAGCTGCGGCATGGAGCCGGCCGGCAGCGTAGTAGACGAGGCCCCATGTCACTCAGGAATAGTTTTCCGACTTTGCAGCACTGCGGGGCCTTCATTCCATGCCGCTGCGGGCACAACAGTGCTGGCTTGGTGCCGGGGCGGCATCGGCCTGAACTCATGTGCCGCTTCAACATGGTGCCTCAGAACGGCCGCCCTTGTTTGATTGCTCCTGAGAGACCTCTAGGGGAGTCACTCTAGTGATGCTGCACACTGTGCAGTGAGTAGTTCTGCTCATAAACCACGAAGGTGGGGAATCGGAGGCATGTGCCCGCTTCGGAAGCCTGATGCGGCAAGCGTGCCGCCGCTTAGCCCACCAGCGCCCGTGCACATTAATCGCATCGGCCAGGCCGTCAGGCTGGAAGGGGGGTCAGATAAACCTTCATGATGTTGGGGATTGCCAATCCGGCTCACAAAACTGGTCCCACCCAGAGTGCCAGCACCATACATGCTGGCTCGATGCTAGGCAGCGGGTGCTGGCCAAAGAAGCTGCAGGCTATGCTGGGCAGTAGGCTGCTGTATAGCACAACATTGTTTGCAGTAGGTACAGGCTGGTGGCTGCAATGACGCCATTCTACTCAGCACTGGGCACCCGTGGCGGCAGGAGGCACTCGAACAAGGGCACGCGGCAGCACCTCTTCCGGGCCGTGCTCAGGGGGTGTACAATTGACTGCTGCGCACCTGGGTACTGTGCCGCCCACCCTGCTTCTCAACAAAAAAACTGCCTCATGAACAGATATGTGGGCTTCAGGCTGAACTTTATTCTAGCCAAGGGTGACATCTCGGGCTGGCGCATCCATGGGAGGGCGAAGGGATCAAGCGGCACATGAGTTCAGGCCGATGCCGCCCCGGCACCAAGCCAGCACTGTTGTGCCCGCAGCGGCATGGAATGAAGGCCCCGCAGTGCTGCAAAGTCGGAAAACTATTCCTGAGTGACATGGGGCCTCGTCTACTACGCTGCCGGCCGGCTCCATGCCGCAGCTCCAGTGCCCGGCGCAGCTAAAACGGTATCAGACCGCGGCAGGGCGTGGCAATGGGAGGGAGATGTGCACCTCCACTGCACGATTCCACCCTGCGCGCCCTACAACCCATCTTGCCTTCTGACTTACAGGCAGAGTTCGGTCGGATCAGGTACTGTTCAGCCCTGTTCTGCCCTGTTCAGTCGTACTCGGCATGGACCCGTTCACGCTCGGCACGCTGCGGCGGGCGCATTTAGGCGCGCCCCCGCCCGCTGCCTCACCACTTTCTCGCTGTTCACACCGGCCGCCAGACCTGCCCCGCACCATGAAGACCGCCATCTTCCTGCTCGGCCTCCTGCTGCTCGGCAGCGTCAGGTGCGGTGCTGCGCCGCCGCCGCCGCTGCTGTTTGGTGCTGCCGCCTCTCCGCTGCGCTGCGCCGGCCTTGGCACGCGCTGTTCGGGCTCTTGATCGCTCTGTAGTGCGGTGTTCGCCGCTGTTTGTTGTGCGAGGGTGAAGCGACACGCATGGCGCGCGCCCTGCGCTGTTTGGGGGCGATCTGCGCGCTGTTCA
>JADXDR010000129.1:269565-284690 GCA_025026875.1 Chlorella ohadii
TGCCAGCCGTGTCGGGTTGAGTGCGCGCTTAGCTGTCCCCTCGCACCGCCGCTCACCCAACCTGTGCCCTTGTGACCCTGCCCTCCTGCCCTCCCCCTCCCCCTGCCCCTCCTGCAGCTACATGCACTGCGCCAACAAGGCCCTGGGCGTGCACTGGGAGGCCCTGTACACCTACAAGACCAGCCGCCACTGCATCCGCCACTGGCTGACCGACCCTGCGTGAGTGGCCCGCACCCACTGGCTTGCTTGCTTGCCTGGCCTGTGCTGGGGTGTCCAGCGCTCGTCAGCCCACCTGCTTGCAGCCTGCACGCCAGCCGCTGTGCCAGCTGCCAGACTGGGCCTTGCTCTGCCATCCCGGCAGCCATACAGCTGCCTCCAGTGCCCTGCACAGCCTGCACACAGCGAATGCCCCACATGTCAACGCACGGCACTTTGTATTGCCACCGCGCTCACCCCATCGGCTGCCCCCTGCCCTTCCCTTCCCACGCAGCTGCTCCACCTGCACCGTGACCCCCCCTSAGCCCGAGCACCGCCCCGGCCACGGCGGCAAGGGCGGCAAGGGCGGCAAGCACTAAGCACCCACACCCCAAGCCCAGCGGCAGCGCAAGCGCAGCTTGCCAGCCCCGTTCTGTGACCAGCGCCCACCTCCTGATTTCCCCGCACAGATTGGCTGATTTGTCCTGCCCTGAACCCCAGAGCCTTTCGGTTTTCCCCTCCCCGAGGCTTTCAGTTTTCCCCTCCTGATCAATGAATGCCTCCTGCTCTCCTCCCCAAAGCTGACCCGACTCTCTGACGCTCTCCCCCTCTTAAACAGCATACCCACCATGCCTGCTCCCCTCGCTCGCATGCCCGACCTCCCCTGCACCGCACCGCCTTGCACTGCCCATTACAGCAGTGTTCACTGACATGTGCAGCTTGTAACACTTGGTGCGGTAGTTTTGACGGAAGCAGCTGGCTGGCAGAAAAGCGGGACAGGGCTTTGCGGGGAGGAGGAGGCATGCCTTTGCTGCTTGATAAGATGGTTGAAAGGCTGCTGCGCACTTGTAGTCAGGCAGGCTGCAGCCTTGCGCAACCTTGGATAGGGCGGTTGGGGCGATGCGAGCGGTGCCCTGCGGGTGCAGTGTGGAGAAGGCGTGCCGCATGAGCCTGCCCTTCCGCCCGATGCCTCGTTCTCAAACGCCTGCTCTCTGGTGTTGACTGGTATTGGTACAGCTCCTGGCAGCCCCTGAAAGGCGGCACCTGTGGCTTTGGGGCCATGGCGGATGGCCTCGCCTGCCCAACCGCCTCCTGGAGGGTGCGCCTGGTCTTGTTGCGCTGGGCAGGCAGCAGCCTACGCAAGCAACCGCCGGGCCGGGAGAATGGCCGCTCACTGCTGCCGCCGCTCGCCGCCGCCGCCGCCCTCCCGCAGAGCCTGCCGCTAGCCAGCCATCCCACACTATTGACCAGCCTCAGCACTGCAACACTGGTGGAATGGGCACGCAGCACCGCAGCACATGCGTCAGGCGAGGATGAACTTGTTGCATCCTGGTTGGCGGCAAGTGCCACGCGTGCGACTGAGCCACGCGCTGCCGCAACTGCCGTGCAGGTTCCTTAGCAGCGCTGCTGCTGGCCGTGCTGCTGCTGCTGGCCTTCCTCGCCTGGCGGCTGGTGCTGTGCTGCACATCTTGCTGCTGCCCAACCCGCCTGCCCCGCCTCACGCCGCTGCACCCCCGCAATGAGGCAGCACCCAACAAACCTGCCGCTGCTGCCGCTGCGCGGCGCATTCTGCATGGGCGTGGCACCCGCTGCCTCTTGACAGCGCTGCTGCTGTGCGCACTAGGCACGCTGGGCAGCTGCATCTACGGCCTCACTCAGACGCACACCAGCATTGCGGCAGGGACACTGGGTGTGGTGCACCAAGCAGAGGCACTGACCAGCAATGCGCTGGCTGCCGGCGACAGGCTGCAGCTGTCCCTGGCTGACCTTGCCAATGCAACGCAAGCACTGGCACAGCAGCTGGAGGCGGCCGGCCCAGCATACACCCCCCTCACCCAGCAGCCGCTGCAGCAGCTGGGCAGCAGCCAGGAGCAGCTGAGTGCTGCGGCAGCTGGGCTGCAGGACGCGCTTGCTGAGCTGCGCCCTGCCACGCTGGGTGCGATGCAGCGGGCGGAGGCTTCGTACCTGCCCCTGGCCCAGAGCAGCGAGACCCTGTGGGTGCTGTGCTGTGCCACGCTGTGCCGTGCTGCGCTGTGCTGCGATGCTCTGCCGGTGGATGCATCTGAGCAATGGCGGTGTCCCTTCATGCATCTGAACGTGATGGCAGCTTGCAAAGCACGTGTTCTCCCAACCCCCTGTGTTGCCACTGCCATCGATGCCTAGGCTGCAAGGTGTGCTGTACGCAACCTTCTCGCTGCTGGCCGCCACAGCGCTGCTCACAGCCGCCGGCACCGCTGCCGCCTGGCCGGCGGTGGTCAAGCCGGCTCTTGCCCTCCTGCTCCTGGGGACGCTGCTTGGCTGGGCACTGGGCACCGCTGCCACCCTCCTCCTGCGTGGTGGCAGCGACGTCTGCACTACCCTAGAGGTGCTGCTGCTCAACCTCTCAGGCAAGCATATGTGTTGCTGCAAGGCCTGTGCTTGTTGCTGCTATGCTACCGTTCCCCTGCCAAGCTGGGTCTGCTGCCCTCCCCGCCCACAGGCAACGCACCCCTGGCTCGCTATTTCCAGCGGCCGCCACTCAGACTCTGGACGCCCTGCGCGCCGCTGCACAGGGCTGGCCGCCGGAGCTGTCTGCTGTGGTGTTGCCGGCAGCAGAGGATGCGGCGGCTGCAGTGACAGAGGTGCTGGGCCGGCTCAGTGAGCTGGAGGCAGCCACCGCTTTCGATACGGTGCACCCGGTGAGTCAGTGGCTGCCATTGGCATGCAGCATCACATCGGTGGCCGTCCAGATCAGTGGGGCCGTACACACTGGATGAGCGTGCTCGTGGCATGAAGCGTTTTCGAAATTTGGCTAAGCGCCTCCTGCCCCATCTTTGCAAGTGCAGGTCTATCTGGCTGCCAAGTCTCTCGCCTGCTGCTCAGCCCTGGACGCCGCTGGCCGCCTGTTTGCCGCCCTTCTGGCTTCGGGCAGCTGCGCCCTGGCTGCCGCCCTCCTGGCCTGTGCCTGGCTGCACCGCATCGACCAGCTGGGTGACCTCGGCTGCTGCCACATGCACAGCGTGCGCGACTGGTCGCTCGAAGCGCAGCATTTCGTGGGAGGGGAGGGCGGCAGCAGCGGCAACGAGGCGCCGGCACCCGGCCCGGCAGGAGGGAAGCAGGCAGCCAGGGCTGGTCCAGTGCTGGAGCAGCTTGACCTGGCTAACTTGAAGTGAGTGGGCGCTGTAGCTTTGCAAGTGTGCGGGGAAGTGAGGGCGCGGTTCATTTCATAACATAAACAAGGCAACCTCATCCAATCTGTGCCTGCTCACCTTCCGCCGCCGCCGCCTCCTCCTCTGCACCAACCTCTTGCACCGCAGGGCCAAGGAGGCAGGCACATTCCAGGGCGCCAGCGCTCCCTCCTCCCCAACCATCCTGGCCGGACGAGCCAACTCCTGGGCAGCGAACGGCGCTTGGGCAGCAGAGAACGGCGGCTCCTGGAGCGGCCTGCTGACCGCCCCGGGCTCCCCTGCCGCCCAGCCTCAGCCCCAGCTGGTGCAGCGCTCGCAGTCTCTGCCGCCGGTGCGAGGCCCGGCAGCAGCCCAGTGGGGCTGGCAGTGTGGTGAGGCACTGCCGCCGCCGGCGGTGGCGCTGCCCTGTCCGGCAGCANGGCCAGCTGCCACCTGTGCTAGAGGCATCTGGGAGCTCTTCAGCCAACGGTTGTGAGCCAGAGTGCAGCGCGCCACCGCTGCCTGCTGCCGACAGCGAGCCCAGCTTGGCATCTCTGGAGGAGACGGCACGAGCGGCGGCTCAGCTGGCGGGCCACGCCTTTACCGCTGCCTCAAGGGCTGCTGGCATTTTGAACGATGCTGCCCGGCTGGCTNCGTGCCTCACNTCAGTGGCCAGGAGGCTGCGGCTGGGCTGCAGGGTGCGGCTGCTCAGCAGCCGCCTGCGCCACAGCAGCAGCAAGCGCGGGCGATGGAGCGGCAGCCCTCCCGCATCCCACGCCCTTACCTGAACTATTGATGGAGCGGTCTGTGCTAAGTTTTNGCCGATTTCTATTATGAGACATTCCCATGTACATTCGTGACTGCGTGACCTTATTTCCGACCCCACATTGCCCATGAGGTACATGTGATGCAACAAATCACTGCTGCCACTCGCAGCCATTCCTCGTGCGGCCTGCCTGCTCTTCTGGACAAATGTACAGGTTACAGAAGAGGATGCTGCAGGAGGTAGGACGCTCATTCCTTACGCAGGATCGTTCCGTAGGGTTGGAAGGGCATGAAAGGGGAGCGGGGGAGGGGGGAGCGCAAACACATGGTCGGTACAGAGTGAATGGTAAGGGAAAGAGGCAGGGGGAAGGCGGCATCAACCGCCTAGCCACCCAGCAGCAGCGGCGGCAGGCGGTGCCTCAGGCACCCGCATGCAAACCGACTCCTGCTGAATCAAGGGAGGGCGAAAAAACAACAGGCAGCTGGCGCCTCAGGCGGCCAGGCGTGCCCACGGTTGCCAGGGGTTGCGGCAGCAGGCGCCAGAGAGAAATCAATTCAGGGGGGCGCCTGGCAATTTTTTCGTGCAATACAGGCACCAAGGGTGGTGTGGAGCCGGGAGCGCCAGCAAACGGCTGATGGTAGGGTAANGGGGTAGCGAGGGTGATGGAGTAGCGTAAAAGGCACGCAACGGGTGTAGCTGTGAACGCGCCGGCAGTGAGGTGCGCAACAGGGGCATCTGATTGCCCCCTGCTGGCCTTGACAGCCTGCCGCGCGGCTGGCCGGCCGTGGCGAGAATGGGCAGGGTGCCACGGGCCTGTCGCCTCTCGGTGAAGGGCGGGGTGCTTAGCTAAGGGTGCCCCCCGCCGCGAGTTAGGGTGCCGCTGCGTGAAGCGGCTAGCTAGGAGCCCCCGCTGAGCCGCCGCAGCGCCGGCGCTTGCCAGCGGCTGGCGGCTGGCCAGGGGGGCTCCACATGTGCAGTTTAGAAGGTGGGCAGGACGGAGCGCAGCACCGCTTTCTGCTGCTCGTTCAGCTGATCGGGCATCTTCACCTCGAAGCTGCAAAAGCAGCAAGAAGGGCAAGGCGCAGCTCGGTCAGGCGGCTTGCAGCGTGCGTGCTTGCTTGAACCAGCTGCCACACGTGACCACGCAACCAGGCAGCAGCACAGGGCAGCAGGGTGGGCACTGCCGCCCTCAACACATCGGCAGCGCCGCACCGGATGCGCAGGTTGCCCTTCTGGCCGGGCTGCTTAGTGATGGGCATGCCTTCTCCAGGCACAACCAGGTCCTGCAGGGGCAGTTGACAAGCCAGGTTGATTCAAGTGAGCCAAACAAGCTACTGACTCCGTGAATGGCCTAGCTTGAGAACCGCGCTGGCTGATCAATCTGCTCAAAGCCGCCCACCACAGCTGGCCAACACACCAAGATGCCGACACCCTCGTTGGCAGCAAGTGCATGGCCCAAGCATGTGTTTACGCTGGCCGCACCCACCTGCTGCAGCGAGATGGGCGCGTTGATGGGCACGGCGAGCGGCCGGCCGTCCAGCGTCTGCAGGTGCACCGCCGTGCCGCACAGCGCCTCCACTAGCGGCACCCTGCGCACACAGATGAGAGTGGAGTGAACAAGTTCGCTCAGTGCGCCCCTGAGCAGCGATGCTAACAGCCAGAGCTGTCCTGACCGTGCTGCGCCATGCCAAGCTGTGCCATGCTGCGCTGCGCTGCGCTGTGCAACCCACAGCAGCGCACCGGTGTGTGTAGATGAGGTCGTTGCCGTCGCGGCGGAAGACCGGGTGCGGCTTCTCTTGCAGCACAAAGATGATGTCAGCTGCGATGCGCCCCGGGTGCTCGTCGCCTGCAGGGCAGGAGTAGGGAATGGCAAACGATGATGTCTGCTGCGATGCGCCCCGGGTGCTCGTCGCCTGCGAGGCACGAGTGCGCAGAAGCGAATTGTTTGCCTTAAGAAGCTACTTGGCACGATGCTTGCAGCACAGCTGGGCTTGCCGGGCTGCCAATGGTGTGAGGCGATTGGTGTGTTCATGCTTCAAAAAGCTGGCGAGTGGTGTGTTCATGCTTCAAAAAGCTGGCGAGTGGTGTGTTCATGCTTCAAAAAGCTGGGGCACACATGTGAGTTGACTGCAGAGCAAAGCCCCTTGCTCACCTTTCTCCTGGAAGGTGATCTTGGTCCCCGCCTTCCAGCCTGGCCGCACGTGGATCTCCAGCATCTCGCTGTCCGGCCGCTGCTGCCCGTTGGCATCTAGCCGCTTGCGGCTGCGGCGGGCAAGCGGAACGAAAGCAGGCGAGTGAGCAGCTGTTGCGAAACAGCAGGCGGGCAGAGACGTGGCACAGCGCCACGAACCGAATGCTTGGAGCGGTGCCTCAAATTCAGGCAGCCTGCCATCTAAGCTGCCGGCAGCCAACTGCCCAACACAGTCGAAGCGCAGCAAGCAGCAATACGGGCACAGCAGCAGCGCAGCATAGCACAGCGCAGCGCAGCACAGCGCGCACCTGATCTTCATGCGCCGCGTGGTGCCGCGATACAGCTCCTCCAGGCTGCACTGCAGGTCCATTTCGTGCGGAGCATCCTTCTTTGGCCGCCGCGGCTGCCCCCCTGCGTGCCCGTTCATGCCTGCAGCGGCGAGCAAAGACCAGAGCAGCACAGGTTGGTGAAAGGCAGCTTGGTACTCTGCCGCAGCGCCTGCTGGCCTGCGCTTGCCATGTCACATCCCCATGCATGCCAGCCCACCCTGCAGCCAAAAAAGCGTGGCCCGAGACGCACCGCCAAAGCCGCCGCTGCCGCCAAAGGGCCCTCCCATGCCGGGCATGCCGCCCATGCCTGCGCAGAGGTGGGAGGCACATGTGGCACAGCACTGAATGCCCGGCTTGCTGCATGGCAACAACGCAACCTGCACTGCTTGCAGCCGTTTCTTTTCATATGCTGCGCTACTGTTTCCTGCGCTTCAGCCACAGCAGCCTCTCACAGCGACATCAACCCATTAGCAGTACCATACACCCTGCTCACCGCCCATGCCGCCAAAGGGCATGCCGCCGCCGAAAAAGTCGCCGCCGCCACCGCCGCCAAAGCTGCTGCTGCGGAAGCTGCCGCCGCCGCCGCCAAAGCCTCGGAACAGCTGCGGCCAGGGTGAGGGGATGGGCAGGCACAGGTCAGGTGCACTGTGGGGCAGTGGCAGCTGGGAAGAAGACCGCAGTGCTGGCCCTGCAACAGAAGCAGGCAAAACGGCAAGCAGCTGTCCAGCTAGCAGCGAGCGCGCGCTGCGGTTGCCGCCCAGCCTGCAATTTCCCTGCAATAAAAAACACCTGAGCCTCGCAGTGCACACCGGCTTCATGCAAGACTCGAGCTCACCTCAGCGAACAGATCATTTGCGTCTCGGGGGTGGAACCCGCCAAAGCCGCCCATGCCTGCAACAAATCATGTTCAGAACAATGCATGTTCAGAGGCACGCACTGGGCAGGCCAGCTGCGGAGCATATCAGCATGCAGGGCATGCGAACAGCTGCAGTCAGCAGGCATGTCGTACGCAGCGGCGCCTCATTGCTCAGGACAGCAGCAGGCCACGCGTTGCAAGTTGCAACGCAGCTGAGCACAAGCGCCAGCTGCCTCACCGCCTGCGCCGCCCATGCCGCCCTTCAGCCCCTCCTCTCCAAACTGGTCGTATACCTCTCGCTTCTTGGGGTCGGACAGCACCTGCGAACAAAAAACGTTGTTTGGGGTGGGGCCAGTCAGAGCAGCAGCATGTTGGCCCTCCGGCAGCATGCACCTGCCTCTCAACAGCAGGCATACGTTGCCAATCTGCAAGCCAGGCCGTGCAAATGCGACGGCTCTGCACATATGCAAAGCAATGCGGATTCGCAAAGCAAGCAGCCATCGACAGGCGAGGCCATGGCAGCACAGCCAAATGAAGGCAGACGGCAGCAAGACGCAACACGCAACCTCACACTAACCACCACGCACCTCAAAACGCCTCAGACACCTGTCTCCCAACAGCATACAGCCAGCAAGCCAGGCTGGACTGGCCGCCTCTCACATGCGTACGGCAAGCAGTCGGCGACAAGCGGTCGACAGCACTAGGAGCAAAACAAATCTCCCCCAACAGAGAGCAGAGTCCTCGCACCTCAAACGCCTCGGACACCTCCTTGAACTTCTTCTCAGCTCCCTCCTTGTTGTCCGGGTTCTTATCGGGGTGGTACTGCATGGCCAGCTTCCTGCGCAGGGTGGAACAGTCAAGCGAGAAAGGCGGGTGGGTGGGCGGCACACGTCCAAGCGGGTGCTGCCACTTGGGCGGAGAGCGGCGTGCGGCAGCAGTGCGTGTGAACTCTCAGCGGCCACTCGCCTGTAGGCCTTCTTCAGCACATTGTCGTCAGACGTGCCCTTGGGCACGCCCAGGATTTGGTAGTACTGCAAGGNCGCAAGCAGGAGCAAGGCAGTGAGGAGAGCTGCCGGCCGNCCCAAGGCGCTGGCGCAGGCGGCGKCGGCKGCGGCGCCGCCCTGGGCTGCAGGCGCGCCGGCCGCACCATCCGGCCCGCGCAAACGACTGGAGACAATTCTCACGTCCTTGCCCATGGACTTGGTCATACAAAGCTCCTAGAAGGCCGGGCGTCTGGAATGTTGTGCGGCAGAGAGGCCTGGCTGCCGCTGCTTGCAGTGCGATGCAAATAGATGTGGTGACGAGATCGCTCCAGCAACAACAGGGAGGGCGCCGAGCACTGGGAGGCGACGGGCGCGCTTCAAGCGGCTGCTGCCGACAAGGCGGCCGGGACGTTCCGACAGCAAATTTGGTTACCCTGCAATCGCTGTGAGCAACATTGCAGGCCGATGGAGAGGTCTTGGCTGGCTGCATGGGCAAGCCCTTCGAGGCCTTTCCACTGCTGAGAGCTGGGCCCGTCCCCAAACCGGCGCTGAGTCGCTCATCGCGACTTGGGGATCACATTTTTATTGTGACAGACGCCTGGCAGCCGCTTGCCGCCTTGCAGCCCAGCTGCTCGTAGCTGCCCGGCACCCAGTGGTGGGACAGACGCTGGTCCTTGAGCAATACCATCGACCACGAGCTCCAGACAGCCGCGAGCATTGACAGCTCCGCCCGCCGCCTGCCGCTGCTGCCGCCACTGCGCCGCCGCCACCGCGCCGCCGCCACCAGCTGCCATGACGCAGCCCACAGACTACGAGCTGGCGCGGGCGCAGCGTATGGCGGAGAACAGGCGCAAAATGGAGGAGATGGGGCTGGTGGAGGCCAGCCGCGAGCTGACCGCCGCTGCAGCGGCGCCACCGCTGCAGGTGCAGGCTGGGGCGGAGCGGGCGCCGCGGCTCAAGAAGCGCCGTGCTCCCGAGGTGCGCTGCACAAGGGCTAGATGTTGGGCGGCCCTCTGAGAGAATGGAGAGCATACTTGGCTAGCGGCATCCTTGCTTCCTCCGTTGTGAAGCAAGCTCGAGGGCCGCTCACTCTCCCTGTACCCTCCTGCCTGCCGCCCCGCACAGCCGGAGCCAACCAGCCATGAGCCCACTCGCCTGTCCCGCCGCCTGCGGGGCGAAACAGCACTGTCGGCAGAGGCAGCCGCTGCCGCTGGGCGCGCGGAGGCAGAGGCAGAGGGGCGGGCGCGGCGGTCCACCGTGCGCAAGCAGCTGACGCTTGTGGAGGGGCAACAGCTGGTGGCGCCCTTCACCCTGTGGTCCATTGGTGCGCAGCACAGCACAGCATGACTGCGAGCTTGCAGCTTGCGGCTGTGCACGTGCTGCCGCCAACGGCTGTGCATCGCTGGACGAGGGCGCTGGGTTTGCTCGAGATTTGTTGTGCCAGCAGCAGCAGGCCGGGCAGTAGTCGAATGCTGCAGGTGTTCACACTTCGAGCAAACCTCTCTGCCACTGCCACACCCCCTTTGCAGGCGTGACGGTGTGGGATCTGGGTCAGCTGCATTGTGGCGCATGGGCGCACCGCTACTGGTCTTCCTCCGGCTGCCTGTTCCACCATGCCTACCCTGTGGGATACTGGGCATCCAAGGTAAAGTGTTGCTGCCGTGACCGCCCTGCTTCATTCGCGGGCACGGTAGCAGGGAGGGGGGCATCGCTGTGCAGCCGAATTGGCGGCATGTTTGCCCCTGCTGTATCTTCTAGGGCAGCTCATGCTGTATGCGGCTGCCCCTCACTTCTGAACATGCAGCATGTACCCTGGCTGCTTTTCTTGAGCGCAGGTTGTGTTTGGGCGCACATATGAGATGCGGATTGAGGAGGGGCTGGCCGGGCCGCTGTTCAAGGTACTTGCTAGTTCCTGGTCTGCTGCATTGCGGCTAGCCCAACATGCCGCTGCATTGTGGTTCAGCAGCCAAGCGAGCAACAGGAAGCATTTCCTGCGCCATTGAGCGAGCTGCCTGTGGTGCGAGCAGCCTCGTGTTCTTGTACCAACTGCCCGTCACGCTGCCGCCATGCACATGCATACGCAGGTGATTGACCAGCAAACTGGGGCAGCCTTCAGCGGCGAGTCACCGACCAAGCCGTGGACGGATGTGAGCCTCGAGTGTGCCTGGCGCGCTTGCGTGGGGTAATGATTGCACATTGCCATCTGCATTATGGTGGTGCATGGCTGCCGGTCCCTTTCAGTTGCTAAACGCCGTATCTTCCTCCCGCCTGTCACTGCCTGCCCAGGTCTGCATTGCTCAGCGCACCGGGCAGCGCATCAGCGGCCCGCTCTTCTTTGGCTTCAGCGATCCGCTGACCCAGCGGGCCATTGCGGTCAACTTGTACACTCCGGCTGAGCTGGCGGCGGCGCGGCGGGTGAGCCGGCATCTGCGGTGGTGCGGCTTGCAGACCTGGTAGTGCAATGCCACTGCAAAGCTGGCTCGCCCGACGGGTGTTTGCCTCTCAGCTGGGACCCGGCTGGCTTGCACGTGCAGCGGCACGTTGCACTGCTTTCAGCAGCCGCGTTCTGTGCTAGCTGCAGGGCGAGCGTGTGGCGGCGGCCGAGGTATCACCAGAGGAGCGAGTGGCTCGGGAGCTGTGCAGCGTGGAGGGCATTGGTGAGGGGGGTTGCTGGCAATAATAATAGTATACGCTAGGAGGTGATGGCGAGCAGCTGCCATGTGATTTGACTGGCTGGGGAGCATTGTTAAGAAGCCAGCAATGCGGTGATTTGCCAGTACATGGGAAAGCAAAAGGAACTGCCAGGATGGCAGGCTGCCCGCGATTGCCTCACCAGCGCAAGTGTCGCCTTGTTTGCCATACAGGGGAGGCGACTGCAGTTGTGCTGGCCAGGACCACTGCACTGGGCGGCAGCCGCCACACAGGCTTGGAGTCTCTCCGCAGCTGGGCATCTGCCTCAGGTGGGCCGCGTTTCTTCGTTGCATTCTCGTAGCGTTCATCTCAACCATTGCACCTCCGAATGTCCGCTGTGGCTGCTGCAGTGGCGGCGCAAGTGCACCTTCACTTGCATGGCCCTTCACCTGCCCCCGCCTCTGCCGTGCAGCTCCGTACTAACGTGCTTGATCAAATACCCCCTCCTGGCCAACCGCAGACTCCAACACGCAAGCATTGATCGACTATCTCACAACAAGCAGCGAGCTGCCGGAGGCCACCCGGCGGTGGCCCGCCTGGCGGCAGCGCCTGGTGCCTAGGATCGTGCTGGCGCTGAGTGGGCGTCACAGCGAGGGCGAACACGGCAGTGAGCCAGCTGCAACAGGGTGCGCTGCTGAAGAAACAGCGGAGGATGGGTGCGATGCAGCAGGCAGCAGCGCCGGGGCAGAGGAACAACAGCTGCCTGGAGCAGCTGGGTGGGCGGCCGGCGGCGACATTGGGAGTGAGGCAGACGCCACAAATGATCAGCAAGAGGCNGCAGCRGCAGCAGCGGCAGCAGYRGCAGCAGCRGCAGCAGCAGCAGCAGCAGGTGGGCACAGATGTGCAGCACTCGTGCGCGGCTGCAACAGCAACACATGCCGCCGCCCGAGTCCCACCCACCCAGCGATCAGCACAGACTCACCCAGTCAGTCTCGATCTTGTACTTCTTGGCGTCCACATTGAAGCCGCCCTCCACGCCAATTGCCATGCGATCGGGCTTGGCAGCAGTGGCCGCCTGCTCCTCCTCACTCAGGGGCACCTGTTGTGTTGGGCAGGGGGCAGGGTGCCGCCGGGAGGGGTTTGGTTGGGCTGATGAACAACACAGGGAGGGGTGCGGCCGGGTGACGTGGCGGGAGAGCAGGCCGCATGTCACATGCAGCCACATGCACAGCCGCAAACATAGCGGCGGGCACCAGGCAACTCCACGCATCAAACCCACTGCTCTATCCAACGCACAGCCGCCCCGCGGAGCTGCCGCTCAGCTCACCCTGCGGGCCTGCTGGTGCAGGTACAGCACCGCCCCGGTGCGCTCTTGGTCCAGCTCAACGTGCTCCTCATCAAATGCCTGCGCAGTGACCAGATGAGAGGCAAGGGTCAGATATGCAGGGTAAATGGCAGGTTCACCAGGCAAGTTCAATCGGGCGGCGAGGGCATCAATGGCTGCTTTAGCCCTCCTCAAATCAAAACCCTGCCTCACACTTGCGTGCCCCGCCCTCCCACCTGGTGCGTGGTCAGGTTGATGTACAGCCCGCCGGGAGTCTGGGGACTGGCGAAGCAGAACATGCACTCGTCTTTGTAGACCTGCAGGCAGCGGGGCCAGGCAAATACACAGCCGTGCATCTTGACAGGACCGCTTGCAGACAGGTTTGGCATATTGCAAAATGGCATGAGGGCCGCCATGTGCCGCCCAGCATGCATGTTTGCCGCAGCGTGCAGGCATGGGCGGCATGACAGCACGTACATCATTGCACCATTCTTCCGCACGCAGCCTACCAACCCCACCTCCGCGCCACCCACCTTGTCATAGTGCCCCGGAGTCTTGACCTCCCGCATGTGCTGCCTCACCAGCTCCAGCACCGACTCGTCCATGGCTGCTGCTGCTGCTGCTGCCGCTGCTCGGCTTGTGGCAGGGAAGGATGGAAGAGGCGCCGTCAATCCCAAGGCCAGAGATGCCTGCAGGTGGAAGGATGACTGGAAGCAGTTGAGCAGCACGTTGCTGCGAACAAGCGAGGCTTCATGACGGCAGCCAGGCGGCGGCGGCGGCGGCAGCTGACCGGTGGCCACCGTCCGGCAACCCCGCGCGCCACGGCAATGCTCACATGCGCCCCAGGGCTCGTCCCCACCTGATCAGCGGGTCCCAGGCGGCCTAGGGGCCTTCCAGCTCTCACTTGCAAACTGATCGTGCCTCCAGGGGAAGCTTGGGACTCCCCGCACTCACTCCACTGCGCGATGCTGCGACTGTGACTCGTCGAAGGCGGCTGGGAGAGCTCCTGCTGTCCCATGCACCGCCGCATTTCGGTGTCGAAGCCCTACCGTCGCCTGCAGCGATATCGATGCTTTAATGCGCTTGCAATCTCACGGCTGTAACCTGCAAGCCGCCCGCCATGGCCTGCGGGTGCTGCGAGCACAGAAGGTCCCTCCTGTGCCCCGGCTGCTTCGCCGCGTCGTGTGTGGGGCGCAGGGGCGACAAGTATGCCCTGAAGGCGCAGAGGGACGCAGCAGAGCAGCAGCTGGCGGCGCTGGTGGCTGACAAGGTGGGCCCGCCGGCGCCCTCGTCGGGCGGCACTCCGAGCGGTGGCACGGGGATGGGCTGGCGGCAGCCCCGCTGCCATGCACAGCAGCGTTGCTCGCTTTGGGAATGGCTGACTTGCACGTGATCCACTGTGTGCATCGGCTTCATCGCCTGGCAAGCCCGCCTCGCCCATGTGCTTGCCAACACACCGACTTCGCTCCGCTTCCCCTCTCCCTACTGCAGGCGGCACACCAGCGGCAGCGCCTGGCCCTGCTGTCTCTCAGCGAGGAGCTGCGGTCAGCCCAGTCAAAGGCAGCAGAAGTGGAGCGCCAGCTGGCGGCGGTGCGGCAGCGGCTGGCCGGCGCGCGGCGCGAGCTGTCGCAGCGAGAGGAGCAGCAGGCGCAGGCCAACCGCCAGCTGTCGCAGCTGGTCAACGGCCAGCTGGGTGCTGCCTCGCCCTACATGGCCGCCTTTGACCAGCAGGTGCTGATGTGCCAGCGTCTGGACGCTGCGCTGCGCGAGCAGCGCACCAGGTGAGCGGGCACACAGGGCGAGGCAGAGCGCAGAGTGCTGCTATGCCGTGGAGGCTGGGGCTGGGTTCCCAAACAGGCTTGGTTGCAGCATCGTGCTTGCTGGTAGTACGAAGACAACGTCGTGCTGCAGGGTCTGTCAGAGCAGCCTGCCCTGACTGTGCCCCATGTCCACACTGCCCACTCCCCTTGCAGGGTGGTGCGGCGGGCGATGCAGATCCTGCCCCTCACTCTCGTGCCGCCCATCCGGCCCGCATCCCCAGCACCAACCCGCCCTAGCAGCAGCAGCAGCGGACGGGAGAGCAGTGGCGGCAGCCGCGAGACCGGCAGCAGCAATGCCAGCGGCGGCGGTCGCAGCTCCGCCAAGCAGCGGCCGCCCTCGCCGGCCGGCGCAGCAGCAGCAGTCTCGGGGGCAGGAGGAGCGGCAGGGCCGCCGCAGCCGCCGCCCGACCGCGCGGCCGCCATGGTTTGCTCCCTGCTGCTGCCAGACAGCCGCGCCCGCTGGGCGGGGCTTGGGGCCAGTTCACAGGCCCTGGGCTCAGCTCTGGGCTACCTGGCACTGCTGCTGGACCTGCTGTCGCGCCTGCTGCAGCTGCCGTTGCCGCACAGCCGCTGCGCATTCCAGGGTTCTACGTCCCGCCTGTGGCAGCCAGACAGCTGGTGGGACATGCGGGCCAGCCCCCCAGCCGATGCGCTGCTGCTCGCCTGGCCCAAGGCGGCGGCGGAGGGCCACCATGAATGGGGGGCCAGCCTGGCCGCCATGGGCGGGGGAGGCGCAGCAGCGGCAGCGGCAGCACGGGCACGTGCTGAGCAGCAGCTGCGCAGCGCACTGCACATGCTGGCCCGCGGTGCGGGCGCCCTTGTGTTTGCCCGCCTGGGGCCGGAGGCGCCGCTCAAAGTGCCGCCCGATTGGTCGCCCTTTGCCT